>PISX010000356.1:196846-299920 GCA_004024625.1 Mellivora capensis | reverse complement strand
TCTTTTCTGATTGCTCTGACTTTGCTGGGAGGCGGGAGGCAGAGAATCAGCTGAGTGGTGAGGGGGGGGAGGTGGTGCGGGACGGAGGGCCGAGAAGGCGGGAGATAGGACACTGGGCAGTGAGTGAACTAGGGACGGGCAGTGTGACTGCTCGGCAGAATTAAAGGCTCGCCTGAACGTGGTTGTGTGTGTGTGTGTGCACGCGTGTGTGCGTGCGCACCCGGCCACGTGCACGTACACGCGTGCAAAGCAGAGGAGACGGAGAGTTGAGCATCCTCAGGGTGGTGAGGAGGTAGGGGAGGCGAGTGCGCGGCCGTGATTGTCATGCCCGGACCCGGGCATTTTAGTGGGGTTCGGAGAGTGAACTGTGGCGGGGCTGCAGGGCAGGGAGGAGGTCAGCGAGCAGGAGGTCCCCACAGTTAGAGGGTCAGGAAGTGAGGAGCAGAGAGTTAAGGGCAGGACTGTCACTTTGGGAGTGAGTCGAGGTAGAGCGAGGGCAGCAATGAAGAAATGACGACCAAGAAAGTGGGAAGCTGGAAGGATAGTTTATATGTCTGTGAAATCCCCAAGAATCAAGACAGCAATAGTCCTGGGGAGAGCGACAGGGAAGCAGGAGGAAAAATCATCAAAGGAACGAGGGACCGTGAACTGGGGGCTGGGGGCTGGAAGGGACAGCGAGGGGCAGAATGTGCCATAGTCTGAGGCCGTGAGGTTCAAAGCTAAGGGTTTCAGGGCGGATGGAGGAAGAATGGTCTGAAAGCAGAAGTGAGGAGAGGAACGCCAGCCCCTCGGGCGCAGCAGGATGAGCGCTGCAGGGGGAGCTGGGCCGAGAGGGGATTCGGGTTAGGGTTAGAGCGGAAGTGTGAGGGACAGACCCGGACAACAGGCTGAAGGTACTGGGGGATTTGGTGACGGTGGGAAGGAGATTTCAGAGGCCTGGGGTACGGGAGGGCGGGAGAGCAGCACAGGTTGGGCATGTCCAGAACCGCATGGCGAGCGGAGCGCCGGCCTGCAGGGGGACCTCGCGGTCTAGGGGAACTTGGAAGACGGACATAGGCTGGGGGAAAGGGCTCATCACAAAATCCTGGTGGCTTGGGGGGGGGGGGTGGTGCGGGGGGTCCAAGTGTGCAGGCTTTGTCATCAGGAACGAACGTGCCCCCGTTGCTTGCTAATGGGATTAATGTGCAAATTCTATGGTACTAATCCTTTGAGTAATGCGCATTGTAGCAAGAGCCTTTCGGGGATAATGACAGGAACTTCCTGAGAACTGCGCAGTCTTCCATCGCTGGGGCCGTGCCGCTTGTAGTCTAATAGTTTGAATCTGGGTAAAGGGACCGAGGCTATGATGAGAGCCAGAGTTTGGCCAAGGTCCTGTGGACAGTCGGTCCCGAGGAGGCGCTCTCCCCTGAGCAGGGGACGGCTCTGGACAGCTGGGGCGACCCTCTGGGGCGAGCTAGCTTAGACCACGCTAATGCTCTGGGCTGGTTTTTTTTTTTTTCTCTTTTTCAACTCATAGGTATGATGAGTGTTGATCTGTTTACTAGGGAAACAGTAGCAACCACCAACCCAACCCAAACAGCACATTCTCTTCCCAGATGTGAGTTACTGTGAGTAACGGGGGATCCCCGAGATGAGGGGCTTAGGAAGCTTCTTCCCAGCCGCCCAGCATTTGCTCAGCGCTGGGGAACTGGCGACACTGGAGGGTTGGTGCCGCCTCACTCTCCTCGGGTAGCGCAGGGGCCCAAGGGCCAGAGGAAGGGGCTTAGAAAGGGAATGGCCTTTTCTGCCACCATCTGGCACCAGTTGGCACCTGGGTGCAGAGAACACTCCGGATCAGCTGGAGGTCTTGTGTCCTGCACAGACTAGCCCTGCAGTCCCTTGACCATGTGTTGCTGGGACAGTGGGACAGATTGATTCTGCCGCTGCAGAGGTGGAGGGAAGCGGCGGTCCCTGGGCCCCGGTAAAAAGCTGGCTCGCGGGCTGCCCCCGCTTTCCCAAGCCCAGCTGGCTCCCTGCTCCCCGGCTCGGGGCCCGCCCTGTGGCCTTGTGCGGAGCCCAAGTAACACTTGGACGCTGCTCAGTGAGAACACTGTGGGCCTCCCGCGCTTTTAAAATTGCAAAATAGATCCTCAGGCCCTGGGCAGCTTTTGTGTGTGCAAGCTGTGTTTTTGTCTTAAAAAAAAAAAAAAAAAAAAGAAAAAGCGGCAACAGGCAGAAGGAGCTGTCTCCTTGGCTCTAACTTGCTCTCCGCCGCCTTCTGAGCTACTCCCTCGGGGCCCGGGAGAGCCGGGAACCCTGGGCTTTCCAGAGTGTGAGATGCAGCTTCGGAGACACACTTGGCCGGCAGCTGTTCTGAGAGCTAGAGCCCGCGTCCGTGTCGTCTCCCTTCCTGTCCTGAGCATCCTGAGGTCTCCCTGACACCCGGGGAGTTTGCTGAGGCTTGGTTTCCTCTCTGCCTGTCCCTGGCCCCCGTGCAGGAGGTCCGCTGAAGATGTGACCTGGGCCTGAAAATCAGGACCTGATAGAAAATATTGTGAGATTCGATTGGGTTAAAAGCAGTCCGGGAGTCGCAGAGCAGTGTCGGTGTGTCCCACAGCCTGCGGTCTAACCGGGTTCAAGAGGAGCAGACGAAAACAAAGGAGGGCGTGTGCTGCGGTGGGGGAGGCAGCTGGGGCGCCCTGTCCACGGGGGCACCGGCTCCGGCTCATTTATGCAGATAGACTCTGTGGTGTTAGGAAGAGCTATGGAAATTATTTCTCTTTTCCAGCAGTCTTCCTTTAGGGGAGGTTCGTGGTTTTGTTTTTGTTTTGTTTTTAAGATTTTATTTATTTGTCAGAGAGGGAGGGAGAGAAAGCATGAGAGGGGAGAGGGTCAGAGGGAGAAGCAGACTCCTCTCGGAGCTGGGAGCCTGATGCGGGACTCGATCCTGTGACTCCAGGATCATGACTTGAGCCGAAGGCAGTGGCCTAATCAACTGAGCCACCCAGGCGCCCGCATTGGAGTTAAAACAAACAAACAAATCCAGGGGCATGTGGGCGGCTCAGTCGTTAAGCATCTGCTGTCAGCTCAGGCCTGAGCCCCGCATCGGCTCCCGGATCCGCAGGAAGCCTGCTTCTCCCTTTCCCAGTCCCCCTGCTTGTGCTCCCTCTCTCGCTAGGTCTCTGTCAAATAAATAAATAAAATCTTTAAAAAAAGTCATACTTTATGCTGAGCTATGAAACAGATACTATAATAATTTTCAAACTCTGGGATCCAGAGGATCGAAGGGTGTCCCGCGCCAAGCCGACCGGACGTGTCCGTGACAGTAAAGCACGAGCACGGGTTCTCCCTGACCTCCTTTCGGCTCTCGGCTCCTAGGACGTTTGTTGTAATTCCTGCCCCTGTGTATGCGGTCCCTGTTTGTTTTCCAGCGGAGCTCCCTAAGGGAAGGGTTGGAAGTTTTCTCTACTTTTTCCTACCTTTAGTTCTCTTTTCGCCATCTCTTGCTTGCCCTGGATTTCTCCAGCCGGAGACTGGGGAACTCCCCTCGCTGCTTCCCGGGGCGGAGCGCTGCAGAGTGCCTTCTGCTTCAGCGGCCTCTTCTGTTGGAAGCCAAGGCGAAGTGCACGGACTGCTCCGGCCGCAATTCCACGGTCTTTTCCTCAGCCGGCACTTTGTGACTTAGAGTCTGGTATTAGGCTATTCCATTAGAAATAATACATCTGGTTTCTGATTGGCTGAACTGAGTTCTGTTGTTCCTTTCGTTGGCAGAGGTCAGAATCACGGTGTTCCGGAATGTCAGCGTGCGTGGGGTCAGGAGGATAATTTGGGTTCTAGAACCTAAGCGGCTTCTTCAGCACTGAACTCAGTAACAGTTCTCTCTGGGGAAAGGACTCAAATCTCTTGTCACAGCGCCGTGCAGTAATTGCGTACTGCTGTTCTGGAAGCTGCTTCTGCCCTGGTGCTTCTCTGGGTGCTCCCAGACCACATAATAGGACGTTGTGCTTGGTGCATAGATAATGAGATGAGAAGATGTAAGAAATAGCATGTTTGCCAAAGGCATAATGGTTCCTCATGATGATCCGGTCTGGCCAGTTCTGAAGAATGGTGCTCTTGTCCAGCCTCTCAAATACTGAGGGCAGAGGTGGGGGCAGGGAGAGTTGGGGAGAGTCCGTTATGAAACACAGAAACACGCCTGATGGGAAGTAAATATGAGCCAACCAGAGCATAGTTTAGTGATGCGCTGGGCAGCTTCTCCGTCGGCCCCCAGCCCAATCCATCCCTTCTTTCTTGCCTCCTCAGTGTGAGGAGGGGCCGGCACTTTTGTGGGGCCGTCGAAGGTTGCCAGGAATCGTTTCATTCTTGTGCAGTTGGGGCTTGCTTTTCTCATTGTTCATCGGGTCAGTTTAAGCTTTAAACATCTCAACTGTGTAACACAGTGTGAAAATAAGGTCATATTTAAGACAGTGGAAAAGAACCGAACACTTAGAAAAGAGGAGTTGGTGAAAACCTTCCAGTGGACAACTTTTGTTTGGGGAGGTGGAGTGAAGGGACCAGGGAACCTGGTCTCTGCTGGGATGGCGATGCCATCCGATGGGGCCACGTCGGGTCAGAGTAGGAGTGAGGGAAGGACGGGTACCTCATGCTGTGCCTTACGCTGCATCAGCCCAGTTGCCCCCAGGAATACGTGAGCCTCAGGTGATCCCCTGCGCTGGTGCCTTTGGATTTTCTTCGGGACCAGTGGTTCTAACAGCCACTGGACCTGAGATACAAGTAAAAATGGATGTCGTGTGCCATACGAACATTTTAGCCAGAGAAGGAAACTGGTTTGGCATTTTGGAGTGCAGAAGGTTGTCCTTACAAAAGGTTTTTTGGCCCGGAGTGAGAGCACTGAGTGAGGGGTCTCCAGTTTTTCACTGGAGGGTCTGCCCACCTCTGCCGCTTTGCCTTTCTCTGTGAGGACTTGCCTAGGCCGGATAGGAGGCCCACGGCACCCCCATTCCAGACAATTTCTTACTTTCCTCTTCTGTAGTTTTCTGTCTTCACATGGTAAAGTGAGCCATACAGAGAAGGGAGCTCGCCCAATGTGAGATCATTTTAAATTGTACTTTAGATCATGTAAACCTTTGAGAGAGAATTCTGAACTAAATCTCATATCTTTTTTTTTTTTAATCTGAGATTGCAAATTTGGCAGATGTACTACCTTGATAATAAACATCTTATTTGGATACGTGTTTGGGTTTCTCTCACGTAGCTTAAAATTTCAGCAGTGGGGTTATCATTTGAGGATTAAGGTATAAAAAAAGTTCTCTGTTCCTCCCGACTCTCACTGATTCCATTCTTCCGGTGACTTACTGGCACGTCAAGGAACCTTTCTTCTCAAGGTGGTAACATTTCCTTGCACTAGCATTCTGACTGACGTATTTTCCCCTGAATTTGCTGGATAGAATGTGTGAGGTTTGTGTGTTCCAAACCTATAATATCTTTCATCATCTTAACATAATTTATCTCTTACAAGGAGTGTTTAAAAAGTAATAAAAATAGGAATAAATGTTTTGGTGAAATAACAGTTATTAATGAGATCCCTGGGGGCTGGCTGAAATTACTCCGTTTTCTGTGTCTTTTCTCGATATCCAGAATTTTTGCTTCATCTTTTCTTACTTTTTAAAAAAAATTCCAGTATAATGAGCAAACAGCATTAGTTTGAGATGTACAATATAGTGACTCAACATTTCTATACCTTTTTTTTTTTTAAGATTTTATTTATTTGACAGAGAGATCACTAGCAGGCAGAGAGGCAGGCAGAGGGAGAAGAGGAAGCAGGCTCCCTGCTGAGCAGAGAGCCCGATGCGGGGCTCGATCCCAGGACCCTGAGATCATGACCTGAGCCGAAGGCAGAGGCTTAACCCGCTGAGCCCCCCAGGCGCCCCTCGACCTTCCTATACCTTGTGCACTGCTCATCTCCAGCGCACTCCTTCATCCCCGTCACCTAGTTCACCCATCCGCCACCCACCTCCCCTCTGGTAACCAGCAGTCTGTTCTGTGTAGTTAACAGTTAGTTGCTCAGTTTGTCTATTTTTCTTTGTCCATTTGTTTTGTTTCTTAAATTCCACAGGAGTGAAATCATACGGTATTTGTCTTTCTCTGACGTCTTTCATTTGGCATTATACCCTCTAGATCCTTCTATGTTGCTGCGAATGGCAAGATCTCATTCTTTTTTATGGCTGAGTAGTATTCCACAATGTATAAATACAGACACTGACAGACGATGTTCACATCTGTCCGTGGACACTTGCATCGTGTCTATAATTTAGCTACTGTTAGTAACACTTCAGTAAATGTGGGGTTCATTCATCTTTTCAAATTAGTGTTTTTGTAGTCTTTGGGTAAATACCCAGTAGTGGAATTAGTGAATCATACGGTAATTCTGTCTTTAACTTTTTGGGGCCCCTCCCTACTGTTTTCCATGGCAGCCACACTAGCTTCCATTCTCACCAACGGTGCGAGAGGGTTCTTTTTTCTCCACATTCTCACCAATACGTGCTTCTGTCTTTCCATACTTTGGGCAGACATTTCAGTTGAAGATAGATTATCATCCTTCACCAAATATCATCTTAACTTACCTTTTTTCAAGTTAAGCTCTTTGTAAGATCAAATTACTTATTTTTCCACTTACCTGGTTTTAGCTGAAAACTTTTAATTTGGGTCTTCTTTAGAAAAAGAAACAACACATTTCGTTTTTATATAGAATAAACTTTTTTATTATAGATATGGATCAAAAATAAAAGTTTTTATGTACATATGACATGTAGTGCAAATGAAAGGCTTTGAAATACCCCAGATAGACATGTTGTTGGAAACAAAAGGAGATGAGTCATGGGTGTTAGGATGGCCGTCCTGGAACTGCAGGAGGGGGTCGCCTAGTGAAAAAACAAAACAAAATAACAGAAAAACACAGATGCAGAGGAAGAAAACAATGTTTAAATTATAAGACAAATCCAAATAAAAGCATGCAAAATGATTCTATGAGGGTCAAATTCAAATTAGACAAAAACATGCAGACGTACAGGGGAAATGAGAGAACCACATGGCAAAGCATTTCCCAGGACTCTTCCTGGTGACAGGCCGTGCGCTCGGTGTGAGCCACGTGAGCCCACTCCGGAACCTTGTTTTGTACCATGGGATGATAAATCCACGCAACCATATTCAGGAGACTCGGAAATAGTACCAGAGCCCAATACCTTTATGACCTTGAGTATTTGTTTCTAAGCGCTGATTTTGTGACGTTCGGTTACTTCCACAGATTCCAGGAAATGTTAAATCTCCATAGGGAGAGGGAGTGGAAAGAGAAGTCACGACAGGTAAAGAACAATTTTCAAGATGAGGGAAATTAGAAGGTGTCAGGAGATCCACTGAGCAGTGTGATCCCGTGAACAGTCACACAGAAAATGTCAGGAGTTGAGCTTGGAGAAAAGGATTTGCCAGTGAGAAACTGCCCCACGTGACTCTCCCGATAGGATGACCTTCCCAGGCCCGGGGAGGCCTGGGGGGTCTGTCTCAGTCGCCTACAACCGGAGCTCTGATTTATTCGGAACGGGGTGCAGGGTGAGGGTGATCCAGCTGGGTCTCTCTCCATACCCCCAGCCTGGTTTGCATCGCGTCAGGCGACGTTTGTGAAATAAGGGTCCAGAGCCCTGTTCATTCTGACATCGGCCTCTCCAGAAGGTTCGCTGCTGGGGGAGTAAGTGCCGCCCTGCGTGCACGGCCGTGTAAGTGGGAAAGCAACAGGCCAGGTGACGCTTTCCCGCTGGTTTCCAGCAGACGTCTGGACTTTTAATTTCCTCTTCCCTACCAAATTGGTAATGAACTCAAGGCTCCAGCGAGCCACGGAACAGGGTGAGGTGAGCTTCGTACCCTGCTCCCCGTGGGACCTCTTTCCGGCCATGCATGCGGGCGTGCGACAGGCCAACACACTCCCTTCCCTCTTGCTCTCGGAGCTCCAGTGAGCGGAGCAAGGACGTCTACCAAAAACAAAACAAAAATTTCTTTTTCATCTTCTAGAGACGTTAATGGAGCCGGACTGACGGGGCTGTTTCTGAGCAGCGGTGAAAAGCCTTCCTTCCCTCAAGGCCGAGACCAGACCAATTTCTCTCTGGTCCAGTTTAAGCCGGCTGTGCCGTGGAGGCCTCGCAGCCACTTCAGTGATGAAGCACTTGTTTCTGGCGACCTTTCAGCTGCGGGGGTCTGCGGGCCTTTAGCTTTAGAGACCCAGGTAATGGGTATCCCTGGTATGTTCGTGAAGAAAGTGTAATGAGATTCCCGTCAGGCTCAATGAGATTTATGACCTGCCCGGCAAGCAGAAACAGCGTTTGAGCTCGGAAGGGGCTTTCGAACACTTTAATGACCTCAGCAGGGCGGGGAGGTGAGCCATTAGCCTGAGCAGCGAGTCCGCGGGGCCGAAGAGACGGTAGAGACGGTCGGTTAGCGGATGCCAGAGACTTTCCTGTCTGAGCTCGTTCTGGTGTGCTCATCCAGAAACAGGATCGGAAACTCCGTGTCTTGGAATATGTTTCCGCTGACAGCTAGAATGTTTGCCGCAGACATCAGAGTGACATTTACTCCCCCAGGCGGCTCCTTTCCTTTCCTCTTCATTCTCCCGCACCAACTTTCCTCTCATGACCAAAAAAGCATTGTCAAGGATGACACCACGCAGAGGCTCAGAGTTAGCGCTAGCATGGGTTTTGGGTTTTCACTGTTTCTTTTCCAGAACTTTCTGTATAACTTGCACAATGCCAAAGTGCCTAAAGGCAAGTGCTGGAAACTATCTGGGCTTTCCCCATGAAGAGCACCTCCTCACGCTGTGGCTACCTTTGACGTGGAACCCTGAGCTGAAATGCTGAGTAGGTTTTGCACATACATAAAATTTGCTAACAAATTTTAAAGTCCAGAATGCTACTGTTCACATGCAAGCAAATCCGCCTAATCAGGGTTCTAATTTTAGGTTATACCTTCTCAAGTTTTCTGAAAAATAATCTTCAAAGAATCATTGGACCAGAACAGGAAGGGAAGGAGGCAGGAAAAGCTGTATCTAGAACACGGGCATTGTTCACATATGGAAGACTCAATTTTCAATAGAATGATTAGTTACCCACATTCTCTCGGATCTACCTCAATGCTTCAGTCTGTTCTTACGGTGAAATTCCTCTAGCAGCGTCCCTGGGAGGGCTTTATGACAATCTCACAAAACATTCTCTGCTTGCTTTGCCCATCATTTAGGGAACTCGGTATCTCAGATCAGCGGGTGAGCCTGAAGGCTTGGGAAAGTGAGACAGATACGGCAATAAGGATAGGCGTTCCTTTCTGGTTTTGTTTGGTAATCTCTAAATTTTAAATCAGTCTGGATCCATGCCTTTACAGGAATATAATGGGGTATGTCATTAATTTAAAGGAGCTTTTCTTGAGAGAGAGAGAGAAAAGGTTGTATGGGAAATGAACTGCATCCTCCACAAGGCTTGCTGTATATTACGGCTAATCTAGGTCTTTCCAAGACGTGTATTACATGTGTGTCTGCCGTCTGCTCTGTGCCCCTCTGCACTCTCGCCCACGGGGTCGCGTAGACCACTGGGACACAGCGGGGTCATCCAGGAAGATTGTCCTGAGTTGGGAGCGCTACTTGCTCCTCCATTTGATTTTACCCCTGGCGTGATTGTGACAGTCTGTACTGGACTAATCCTGCTCAAAGCCTTTTCTAACCTGACGCCACCGAAGCCACGTTCCCTCACACCAGATCTGTGAGGTGCTTTATGAACAAAGCATGGTGGTCAGATAAATCTGCGAAACATGTAGACACCGACCCTTCCTTAGAGCGTCACGGTGCAGTCTGATACCAGAGTTTCTGTCAAGTCTTCCAGGAAAGAGACGCTTAATTTTTAGTTATCATTTCCCAAGTGTATTTCATCAAGAAACCCTGGGTATAGGTATGTGCAAAACCGACTGCAATCTCGTGGAATAAACTTGGGGAAACTCTGGATGAAGACTGTTATTTTAGCCGCCATCTCTTGCGTGTAGTCTCATTATTAGGTGGCCACAGTGGGAAAGAGCACCAGCAAAGGGCCTGCGTCGTGGCAATGCCAGGTGTGTGCTCAAGTACGACGTGGTAGGGTCTGGGAACCATCTGACCCAAACCCCAGATAGATTTCTTAATCTGAAATGTAAAGATTCCAGCAGAAAAACAAGAATCTTGACAACTGAGAAGATATTTACACTGATGCCAGAATTATTTTAAAAATACAAATGGTAATTTGCCAAATAGTTACCAAATAAGTAGTTTGCCAAATAAGGTCCGTTGGTTTGGGTAATTTCCATTAGAAACTATTCTGAATAAGAATCATGCAGTAGAACTCCTACATATGCACGCACACCCCACCCCCCCAACACAAGTGTACAGCAGGATTCTCCTCCTCTTTTGGTAAAAAGCTTCCGTTGGATGCATTAATGGCTCCAGTCGTGGAAGAGGTTGTGACATGAAGAAATTACAACAGGAAAGCAGGAGTTAATACAACAGCCTTTGCAGTTCATCTTCTCCCAGTGAATGTATCCTGAACGCAGAGGGAAAGTAAACCAGCGTTCTCCTCCCATTCCCTTCTTGTCTCCTGCTTTTGGATGGACGGCTCAATCTGGGACTATGTACATTGGTAAGGGACCTGTCATCAAAACTCTGTAATAGAGAGTCTTTCTCTGTGTTCTGGAAACTGAGGACAAGGATGTGTGTAGCTACTGTGTAGCACTCTACTCTTCCATTTTCTTACTATTAGGGAAACTAAAGGGGTAACTTCTCCCTTTGATGCCTAATGAGTGCATGAAGGCCAACAGTTGAGTCAAGAGCTCGACTGCTTTCTGTAAGAAATGCCTTCTGTGGACCTGACATGTGGGCAGAGTGTCCTTACTCCCTCTGCTTCCCAGGGTTTTCCATGGACACTTCCTCTTCAGCGGCAAAAAAAGATGGGGCCTGCTGTCAGTTGTCACACCGCGCCCTCCAAAGGGCTAAGGCTTGTGCCCTTTTGAAACCTAGTCCAACACGGAGTTTGAATCAGAAATGGAATCTCTCCCACTCTCCTTTGATTTGTCCAGTTTGCTCCCTTTAAAAATCTTGTCCTCCCTCAAATGACAGTAATGCCAAATGCTAGTATCCCCTGTTTTGGTAATTCTGGGCCAATTTTATAAGTATTCAGAAGTCTCAGGTCTTACTGATATGCATAGGTATGACCCAAATATACAAGAACGAAGAAGGGGGCAGTCCTTCAAATGTTACCATTTATTTCAGGTTCAGAAATACAGCTTCACATTTTCACAATAGGTACATGTGACCTTCAAGAATGATACAGGCTTGAGGAACTTGCTTCAAAAATTCCATTCACAGAGTCCATCCATATATCAGCATTAAGAAATCCTGAAAGTGCCAAGAAGACAGTGGAGAGTATTCTGGCTCAAATTAATTAAAGAATCAACAGAGAAGGTAAGATTTTGCTTCTACACACAGCTTCTTCATAAAAAAGCAAAAGGGGAATTTGATTCAGAAAAGTGAGAAAAAAGAAACCTAGACGAGCAAGCATGACACAGGCTGAACATATGAAATTAAACATAAGTCACGGTGAAATTTCTAGTTGAGAGGAATCTTTTTTTTTTTTTTAATCAAACTGACAGCAGACAGTGCGAGAGGTCAACAGAGTAAGTTTTTTGTCATATTTTTTGAAAACATTACACAATGAACAAAGTTTAAGGAATTCAAAGGGTAAAAAATTAAGAAGAAATGAATGCCTTGAGCTGAGCCATGTGTGAAACCCCAGACCAGAGAGGTGAGAAGTCTCACCGGTATACCAGTATGAACAGGTCTTAAGACAAACGGGAGACTCTTCTAGAGTTTCCTCTCTCGCTCTCACACATACACACATTCTTACACATATGTACAACTAGCCATGCATACGCTACACAGGCCTCAAAATATTCTGAAGGTTTCACAATACAGAACACCACGTGGTTTTAAGCATACCAACTGGACAGGGTGACGTAAGATTATCTAGGAGACACATCGACACTTCTAAGAAAAGAGTGAGTGATCTCGTGAATAATCACGTATTTTTCTACAATCATCTAGCGTTCTTCACGTTAAACTCTGAGCTCACAGCTAGCAGTCCTCTTGGTGAAGCAGATGTAAGACTCAACCTGAGTCTTACATCTTCTCTCCTTCGACTGGATTCCGCAGCACAGAGACCTCCTATTTAGGTCGTATTCTCAGTGTTAAGGAGATAACTGTCAATTTCAAATACGTGTTGTATGCCAAATGAGAAATGTTTACCTGAAACAAGGGATGGATGACCTACCACCGAGGTATTAAGTAACAACTTCTCTGCATGTTTGGCAAATTTACTCAGAAGAGCCCGCTCTTTTTATTACATTTCAATATCCCTCCACTTTATTTTTTGACATTTACTGTGGAGGAAAAAAATGACTATGTAGACCAATTTAAGCTTTTTAAGATTCAGCTCAGCAATCCAAGAATCATTTATAATTCCAATCAGAGTTCTTAGAAATGGGTTTCCCGATCTTATGCTGTATTTAGCAAAGGACATTTCTCCTTAGATAAGCAGTGCTGTGGACCTAGGTACAAATGTCTGTGGATGTTGTGGCTGTTGTCACGGTAATTCTGAGCATCGTGCCTATCCTGGAAGAAATTTTGGCGAGCTCACGCATGTTATCACGGTTCTACGAACCTCTGTTGCGTATTATAGCAGACCCTCCAGAGTGAGCTCTTGAATTAACACAGTTTAAAAAATATGTTCATACCCCCCCCACAAAGCACATGTATACATCAATATTTACACCCACACGTAGCATATATACACAATGCACACACAGTCACACATGCTTATGGCATTTTAACAAGGGTTTTTAAACCTACTTACCCAAAGGGGCACCAAAACACATGTACTTACAGAAATTAATTTCCCATGTATATACTGTATACACAGACACATGCATTGAAAATATGTTTGTACACAGGAAACGTCAACACATACTGGTATTAGGTCCCATTTCATATTTGAGAATTATGGCTACAGTCTATACTAAAAAATCATAAAATTCATCTATATGACTACGTTTAAATTCTAAGTTTAGAAGGCTTACAGTTCTGTCACAGGAACTGGTTCATCATCATGTTTTGGAACAGAACGAGTTTGTTTCTGAACAAGTAGGCAATTGGCTAATAAACAGGCCCTACTGCTTTTCTGTGTTATAAAAGTTAGCTAAAAGCAACATTCAGAAGAGTAATCTTGGTAGATGACTTCTGGAAATGCAATATATCTGCTCTAAATTGATACTATTTCAATAATCTGTCCACAGTTGAGTAAACGGTTATTCCAATTAGTCAACAGCATGCAAGTGACAAGAAGTGACATACCTATCAAACAGGCATCCACAGTGAATTTTTCCAAATCCTAAAGATACTGTATGTTTTATTTTGCTAAACATCTATCGTGTAGATGGCATCAGAGCAATCGGTTAGGACGAAGCTACACAAAAGATGAAAGGTGGTACGGGAAACTCTTAGCTCGTGAAGCTACATTCCCACCTTAGGGCCTGGCGTGAACAACGCACTTCGCACACATCTTAGAGCTTCCGACTTCATTCACCTTGACATCTCCTTTGAGCAGGATGCAAACCCTTTGCGAAATGGTATTAAAACTAATCATAGTACTGCGGCAAACAAAGTATTCTCCAACATGCTTCTGGAACTCCAGGGGAGGCTGGGTTCTGTTAGACATAACTGAGAAGAGGTAAGAGAACAAAAATGTGCCCGCAAGCAGAGACAACCGGGACAGTGGAGCTGCAGGCTTATAATCCAAGAGCAAAAGCCAGAGACGACAAATGCCATTGTTTACGACTCCAGAAGATCAGTGGAAAGAAAGTTGGAAAAACATCTCCAATTTTCTTTGACATGGTTTGTGCTGATCTAAGAACACACCAGTGGTTATCCACAATATTTTCCTTTAACAGAAGGAAATTTTTGAAATACAGCAAAATGCAAAACCACATTTAGCACAAAGCCAAACCCTGAAGTATATAATCCTCTAGCTGCCTATTTTAGAGAATTCAAAGGAAGAAGCAAAGGGAGTCCTAAAGAGAGAGAGTTTTATGAAAAGATCTCTGTAGATCATTTTGTTTTACTGTGGACATTTACGTAACACATTTCCGTTTAGCTGCAGCACTATTTTTAAAAACACTGTGTACTTTGCACATCTGTTCCATTCACAAAGAGTTAAGAATTTTTTCAAATGAGGGGGAGAAAAAAGATATGAGAAGACTCAGGCTGTGACTTGGGGTGGTGGTCTTTACAGAATCACTTGTAACTTAAAAGTTGAAAAGTTCTTTTTGTAAATCTCATAGTCTCTGATGGTTGCCTATTACAAGCGGGGTAGCTGTAGCCCTTTAGAATGACTTCGAAACAATGCCATTCCGCTTGGCAAGTTCTCTTTTTAATAATGGCTGAAAGTTTTCCCTTCATACTTTATGGGTGTCTGCTTTGGGTATAAAGTACACAGGAAATTAAAGCTAAGTGAACCTACAAATCATGGTTGCTGCTTTCAAAGGGAGGCATTTCAGTTGGTGAGACCTGATTTACTTCTGTGGGATATGAAATACTGTCCTGGGACGCCGCCGCTCAGCGAGGACTCGCTGTCTGGGAACGGTCAGCAGAAGCGCTCCACTCGGCTTCTGGCTGTTTCCTACATGCTGATCACCTGGTCCTACTTCGTCTACAGCTCAGCCTCAGCACTGAACTATTAAGCCCCAGGCTACACCGATTTTGTAAATTTCTGCAGTGTTAGCATTTGCCAAGTTGCTTTAGATCTCAGTGTCTTAGTTCCATCTTTGGAACGACCTGTGCAGAGACTCTGAGGTACAGCTGTAGAGCGCGAGCTCCTGCACTTGAGGCACGGCATCTCTCATGAAACAACTTTTATTTTCATTCCGGGGCCCCCTTTAAAAACGGCCATCCCAGAGCAAGGCTCAAGATGTATTAAGCAAGCCTAGAATGGATGGAAAGTTCGTTAAACCGGCTTTAAAGGTAGGATGACTTCTTACACGAGGGAATTACAAATTAGCTTGGAAAGAGAAAAACTTGCTCCAACCACATAAATAAGTACACTACAGCTCGTGTCACGGTGGAGTTAGCCAAGCCTACATCTCGATCGGTGTGGGACGTTAACTATTTCCCATGTCAGCCTTCACCGCAACCTACAGGGAGGTGAACATGTATGTGAATAAAGAAATTAGGTATTTCCAGACACTTCTAGAGATGTGACATTTTGCTTCTTCCTTGAACTCTGAAACTAACTAGCCAAATCTTCTGACCGACTACCAGAAAATTAAGCTTTGATTCGCTGTTGAATATGCTTCTAGCATGAAGCAAAACACATCAGGATGAGGAGAAGCTCTCTAGAGCAAGCAATGCATTAACTTTTCCTCTGCAAACTACCTTGTGCTTCTGGAAAAGTCTATTAAGGAATCCTAATTAAAAAAAAAAAACAAAAAACTTCCTAGCAGTCCTATGAAATAAAGAGGAAGGAAAGAGGATATAAATAGGTAATTAGAGTAGGAAGAAACATTCACAATAGACAACATAATTCCTATCAGCCAAAACAGAATGTGGGAAAGTAAATACACGTATGGCTTAGGTCTAAGCCCACCGTCTCAAAGCTCTTAAGAATTACACTTAACGGGCCACCCGGTGGGTAACCTAGGAACTTGTCCAAAGCAATTCAAATATATGCCAGGGTAGGCAAACAGTCTCTCAAAATATAGGGCTGCTATACAGACCTACCCTTGGTCAGTACAACATCTAAAGCCTCGAAGGGTCAGCAGTTTTCCAGAGCCAAACTCCGAAGGTCTGATACACCATGAGCGACGAAGATGAGTGATGAATGCGTTAGTAAAACGGGTTACTTGCCTACTGATGTCCGCACATGCGACTACTCATGATTTACTCATCAAACATGTTGCTTTCACATAATTCATTAGTAATTAATTGCCAGGCCAGACACTTCGTTTAGTCTAACAGGGAGGATTCTAGTGGACGGATTATAGTGGGACGAGTTGGTGATGGGGGCGGTCTCCGGCTAGAAAGAGAGAAAGAGAAAGGTAAAGAATCAAGTAGAATATCTAGCAGAAGGTCGGCCCAGAGACACAGAGCGCGCCAGCACACACATGCCCACGCGGAGACAGGCCAGCGGCGGCGGTTGCCATCTGTCATGGTCTGGCCCTGTCCCCTGTCAGCTGGCGTCCCGAGACAGAAATGAAGTATTTTGTCATATGCAAATCTTAAAACAGAAGCTGTCCCTCCCAGTACTAAAAAAAATTAAAAAAACAAAAAAAAAAACCCCAAATCATCTGAACGCCCATCTGAAGATGCGCCGTGCGTTTCTCAGCCCGCGGAGAACAGTCCCAGAGAGGAGCTGAGTCACGTTACGGCTGCTCCAGGCGCTTACAAGGTATGTTAGGCCCAGAGGATGATGCTCTTTGAATTTTTATTTCCCTTTATATAATATCCTTCCTCTTTTCTTCTTACTGTTACCATGTTATCACTTCTCATTGCCTTCAGCAGTAGCTTTCTCCAGTTTGTTCTATATTTTACTTCTAACTTGCAGGGCCCCGGAAACCGGAGAACCCGGGTTTGGGACTTCGTGGGGCCCCGGAAACCGGAGAACCCGGGTTTGGGAGTTCTCCACAGGAAGTGTAAGAAGGCTCCGGAGGAGTATTGCTTTCTGGTTGGTCACGTTTCCGCGCGCGGAGGGGGCCGAATCCACAAACTCGGGTGTGAACTAGACAGGAGAATCTCGACATCACCAAGCAATGCTCTTTTTGTCCTGAACCCCTCCAGTTACTTCCCAGTGTGTTAGGAACTCTGTGTGTGTGTCCCTGATTTCAGATGTAGTTTCTTGGGGAGTAATTTTTATAACCAACAAAATTTAACAAGTTGTACAAATCATAACAACCTTTCTTTTTGATAAAACTCCCACAGTGACTGTTTCAGAACAATCCCTTTTGGAAGTATAGTCATGTTGGGGAATTTTTTCTGTACTGGAAACACTAACATGATTAAATCAAATGTCCCTTCTCAGGTATGAAGAAATGAAGATAGAAAAATTAAAACAATTATGAAATGTTAAAAAATCACAAAGCTATAAAAAACTAGACGGTCAAGGAAAAATCAATGAGAAAGAGATCTTGTTGATTAATGGTACAAGTACTGGCCGCTTAGGTACAAACTCAGATATTAGCAGAGTTCCGATTGGCCCCTGCACCTGGAAAATATCCAAGAGGCTTTAGAGGGAAGGTTTCCTTGGGGGGAGGGTACATTCCAATTTAACCTCTTCTGCTGGGCTCGGTACTAGGTGAGCATTCACTCAAAGTCTAACTAGACATACTTTAGAGGCACAGTAACCAAACTAAATCATCAATACTAGTTATTTAATTTGAACAGACAAGTAAGTCCTCTTTTTCCAGGAAGTCTGCTGGCTGCTGTGACTGCCTGAAATGGTTCTGGCTGTTCCCTACTGGGAAAAATCCTCCCGAGTTTTCTGCTTGTGGCCGTGCAGCAGCACTGTCCTTCCGCTAGCACACCGCTCATCTTCATTTAACGCGGCCCCATTTATTTAGCTTGTGTCCTGAGTCTTGTACCTGCATCGTCTTCTCCTTTGCTGTGAAGTTTCTAGAAGCCAGAGGTCACACCCACTTAACTTGTCTCCTGCGGCCTTTAGCGTGATGTTACGTGCACTTAGTGCTCCGTGCGGCTTCGCTCATCCGCTAGAAGTGCTCGCCTTTAAGACTCGTGCCAGTGGAGCCCTCCCTTGCCCCGGCTGGATGTGGCTGCTTCGGGAGCACCTCAGCGCACGTGTGTTACGACCATCACACTGAGTCCTATCTAGGGTTCTAGGCTTATCTCCACTGCTGGGGAGCGGGCTGCGTCTGACTCCTCGTCCTGTTCTCGCGGGGGGGGGGGGGCTTCTCATTCGGCCACTGGACAACTGACAACTGGATAAAGTTACCCTAGAAGCAGAAGCAAGTGCTAAGTGCTTGTGGTACTCACCGATCCTTACGTGACGTTCTCTCAAACTAAGTACGGCATCTTTCAAATATGCCCAGCTTCAGGCTAAAGTAACCCATATATGTCCTCAGTCATTAAAAATCCTAAAAGCCCCCCCCCTTCTGGAAAAAGAGAGCATCACTGCATTTTTAAGACACAAAAGCGCTACGAGAAAGCACTTCAGGAAGAGCACTGGGGTGTTCGGTGCGATCTTCTGAAGGAGCAGCGGGGCTGCTCCGACCCCAGAAGTCAAGTTCACTGTCGGAGTCCGTTTTGCGGGCTGGTTCCCGACCGTTGGAAGTTTCCGAGGACAGTCGCCTCGTGAGACAATTTGTTCTGTACCAGGTTTTCCTCAGTTGCTTTGCTTAGTGATGGGCTGCGCTGAGGAACCCGACACAGTGAAACGGGGCGTCTCGCGTCCCAGTGTCTCCCGAGGCCCCTGTGGGGTCCGACGGTTTCTGCAGAATCCGGAGGTCACACAGGTGGGCGGCGTGGAAGCGAGAAACGGACTTTCCGGATGAGAGCGGGAGCGCGTTACTTGCCTCCGTCTTTCAATCCTCTTCGAAGACGGGAGAACTAAACTTTCATCTGTTCTAGAACGCTTTGGGCGAGCCGGTTCTGCGCATCCGTGGTGTGAGGCCAGTCGCAGGGGTTGAGAATATATACGGAGAGAGAACATCCAGGGGATTCTGCAGGGCCAGTGGCCCGCGGGCTGCGCCAGCCGGGGGCAGGCGGCGGAAACGGCCGTTCCTCGAGCTCCTCCTGCCAGGCAGCACGACGCTGCCGGGGGGCTTTGCTCTGCCTCTTTCTGCCCTTACCCCTCGTCAGGGTGGGAAGCGGGAATTAGGAGCCTGGTAAACGTGGGAGCCACACTGGGTCTGTGTAGCGCAGTCTCCCTACTTTTCCCTGTTGACCCCGAAATTTCCTGACTCCCGGTCCAGGGCTCTTTCTATCGGACAGTTACACTAGCGGGTTCGAGGCAGCAGTTCCCAAACTGGATTGTGCATCGGAATTCCCTGCCGGGCTTGTTAAAACTCAGACTGCCGGGCACCACACGGAGTTTCTAATAGGGTGAGGCACTTCTAGCAAGTTCCCAGGCACTGCCGATGCTGCAGGTCCTGGGACCAGGCTTTGAAAACCATTGTTCTAAGGCATAAGAAGTGATTCTCATCTTGCTTTATTAGCAGCTCCATTCACTTGCCAGATGTAGTACAAGCAGAAAGAGAAAGTACTGGAAAAAAGTCTCAAGAAGGAGGAAGAAATGGGTGTAGAGATACTTTGATACACTTGGGAATTAGACTTAAGCATGGGTCAGATCAGTTTTAGGTTTTGTAAAGACCAAGATACTGTAATGTTCTCGTTAATCAGCACCAGAAAAATAACTACTTGCTTAGGGAAGCTTGTATTTGCTTCTGAAAATGGCAGTTAAATGTAGAAAGGAAGCATCTATTCACACGATTCCAAATTCTCATCTCTGGAGAGGGTATGACTGAAGTCCAATCTAATTAGCTAGGTAAACCCCTCCCTCCTACCCCCACAAAAAAGAGAAGAAATTCCTCCAAAAAGAGAGAGATGAACACATCTAGAAGAATGATATCTGCCTACCAGGGTAGTATTTGCACAAAAAATGATATTCAATAGGCTTCTCTTGAACCGCAAGTTCTACTTATTAAATATAATTCAGGCTTTAAAATACATCTGTCTCAAAAATTCAATTTACATATAATTACATATTGCATGTAATTACATTTAGGATGATGGGAGAGTCATACATGCCAGTTTTCTAGAAGCCACAAGGATCTGATAGCAACTGGCCCAACTTGTTTCTCTTATTGATGAAACAGGTAAAAAAAAATTTTTTTTCTTAGAGAAGGGTTTTGTGTACTGAACCACAGGAAGTAAGGTTACAGCTGGCGAATTTCTTAGAAAAACAGAAAATAGAACTAAAACAAAAACTGCTTCTGAGTTTTCTCAAATCGGAAGAGCATCTGTGCAGTGGGCTGTGCTGGACTTGTTTTTAAAGCAGCCCGGGGCAAGAGGGGCGCTGGTGGCATCGCTAAGCTGGGCTGGGGGGCTGCCCAGCGTATGTCCCTCTCCGGAACTGAAATACCTTGTTTCTCCTCTTGAATTACTTAATCCTCCTTTTTTAAAGTTGAAGGCATGTAGGTATAGTTTATCATCTGAGCGACATAAACTTCCTGGGAACCCGGATTATTCCTCATCCTGTTTATAATCTGCCATGGCACCTGCAGGGGGCACTGTCCCACCCGGTGGCTGGTGCAAAAGGGCGGGCGCCCAAGGACAGGTCGGGGCGCACCTCCGGAAACGGAAGGGCCGCTGACTGGGACCCCGGACTGTCTCTTGCAGGTGCCTGCGCTGGCGGCCATGCAGACCCCGCACCCTACACACAGTCGTGTTTGTGCTCGGCTTCTTATTTTGAGCGTTTATTAACAAGACCGATTTTACGTATCTACAAGCTATGAGGCCAAGTTTTAAAAAACGCTACAGCGGTCAGGATATTGTCCACATGGAAGATAATAGTTTGTAATTTATTATTAAAACTACTATAGGCTGCCTTCCAGCATGTTTTTGGCCTTTTCAGCTTTAGTAACAAAATAAGCCAATACTGTCCAAGAAGAGTTTACAGTGGATGTTGGAGAGAACACAGAACTTGGAGTCCACTTAAAGGGTCTAAAGAGTTCTCTAGTACGATTCGTGCTATATATTAGAGCCAGCATTTCTTTCCCTGTGAAAATGAACCCATGATTTTATAACATATGTCACTGGGAAAGTATGAATCACTTGATAGACTCTGAAGTAAGAACAGAAGGGGAAAATGGTCCCCAATTGTTATTCAATGATACAAACATCTAATATCCTGTACGAATTAGCCTCTGAGCGGAATGGTAACATAATCTCCCTTGCCACATTTTCTTTACATAATCTTAAATATCGGACTTGGATTTCACCCCGGGGCATGGTACAGATACGCCCATTTCTGTGGCTGCAGCAACAAGGCAGCCTAAAGGAGGATCTGGCCACATTAACTCTGCTCAGTTGGTGATTCGTGAAAAAGGATTTTACAGTCGCATTCAGCCACGCAAGCTTCTCGGTAGACCAGAACGAGAAAGTGTCTGTGTTTCACTGTTTCTCCAAATACACTAAATATTGGGCTAATTCCAAAATAAATTTTGATTAACCACTGCACATCAACTCATTTTGTATTATTTCATTCCCTCAATAAGCCCCATTCACGTGCTACGTGCGGGATTACGAGGCAGAAGTACAGAGACGTGGTCCCTGCGCAGGGGTTTCTACTGGTGATGGGGAGAGAGACAAGTAGACGGCGGCGACAGCGCTGAAGAGGGTGTAAGGGGACCGTGTCTCAGCTCCGGGGGCCCCTGGAGTCTTAGCCTGGGTCGGGGGGAAGGATTAGGAGGACTTGAGGGGTTACCCGGGCTTCCAGAAAACAAGGGAAGTTGAGGGGGACCGGCAGTCGGGACACAGGAACTGGCGTGTGTGCAGGAAGGCAAGCTGGAGAGAGTCCCGTCCCTCTGAGAAGCCGCGGCTGGTCCCGTGTCCCACGGGTCGCGGTGATTTGTTTTGCGTCCGGACCCATAAAGCAGACGCCTCACAGGCTTTGGAGTGAAGTTAAAATGTGATTCCTAAAAAGCTCTGCTTTTGAGGTTTTAAAAAATGTTGTAGCTTCTGCAGCACAGATCACTAACAACAGATACGCTGGCTGGAGGGCGAGACGGAGGGACAGGCAAAGCAGCAGAGGGCTAAGGGGATACGGGGGCAGAAAACGAGAGAGACAAAGGACGTGGCTTGAAACGAGCTCCAGGTGCACATGGCTACTGAGTGAATTTCAGCAGTGTCCCTTCCCATGATTTTTCCCCCCATTTCTCTCCCTTTCTCTCCCTTTTCTCCCTCCCTCCCTCCCTCCCTCCCTGCTCTCTCTCCCTCGCTCTTTTGAGAAATCCCCAAAGAGATCTCCAAGAACTTACATGATGTAGAGACCTAGTCCCATTGGTGTTGCTGGGGCACAACTATTTCTAACCCTCTTCATCTTCTTCTGTCCTCTTCTCCCTGCCTTTCTCCTCATTCCCACCCCAGGCACCAGGGGGAAGGGGTTGGCCAATGCCGCCATTTGGGGGAAGGAGGAGAGCTTGGGAAGGAGGTGCTAAGAGCCAGCGACCGACCGGGAGAGGCAAACGTCTGCTTCTGAGATGCACATTCTATTGTCATCTCAAGTCAGTGAGAAGAAGAAAAAGAAGGAAGGATGGGGAGGAAAAAGGCAACACTTTGAATCTCTACAGAGAACTGCAACATTCATTTCTGGTTTAGAAAGACAAAAGACTGTGTCCCTCTCTGTTAGAGAGCAGGAACCTGGCAGGCATGAGTATCTGACCTGGGGCCTCACCTCAGGGCAAATAGGGAACTAGAAAAATTGATGCAGAAGTTAACTTTCTAATTCCTTTTATTTTATTTGGGATTGGGTCTGTCGTGACAACGACAGACAGAGCACGAGGAATTTGAAGCCTTAGAGAAGATTTATGTTGCCCCGACGTTTCATATCACCTGACCGTGACACCTGGTCACAGTTCAAAGGCCCATTTTTAAATGTCCCATGGGATACTTTTCTGGTCGCTTCTGTCCGTCCAAGGGGCAAAAGTGGAGACAAAGAGTTACCGGTTACTAATTACCATCCCAGGGATTACAAAAGAAAAAATCCAGCAGGAGGAGCTCTAACCTGCCTTAGAGCTCAAATTTTTAAAATCAAAACCTTTGAACTCAGAGGCAAACAGAGCAGTGGTTGTGCCTCACACACGGCTGTGGCTGTGACCAAACACGTGACCGAGTCCCAGTAAATGCTCCGCGCGCAGCCGGGGGCCATCCTGCCGGGGCCGAAGGGCCAGCGAAGGGCCAGCATCTCCCCCGTGCACGAGCCTCCTTGTTCTCACACAGCTAAGCTGGGATTGGGTCTGTGGTGCCTGCTCTTACAGAAGAGGGAGCAAAAGGCCGATTTCTAGGCAAGTCTAGAAGCAAGTCTTTTCCTCTCAAAGGGTCCTACTGTTTCTACACGAGACTTCAACACTCGCTCAAACACTGCATTTAAAAATGGAATTTTTATCCGTGGTGGCACTGCAAACGCTCCCCAATGTTCCCTTGCCCTCACTCGGTGGCTTGACGGGCGCTCTTTTAAAATGAGGGAAATGCTGCATTTGTAAAAATCGTAAAAATTTATAAAAATAAATAAATAAAAGGGCAAGGAATCATATGTCCCCTGGGCCATGTAAAGAGTCTGCAGAAGGAATTACAGTTTTCTAACACACACACACACACACACACACACACACACCCAACTAGAACACAAAGAATTCACTCAGGAAAACAGTGAGAAGTATATGGATTCCACGGTTACGGGATTTGGGGGGTAAGTCTTTCCATTTTGGACCATGTTGTAGGAGTGGGCATACAAGATGGTCAGAATTACTCAACCTGAAGGAAACTTTCAACCAATCCCTTTTAATCTTTTGCCAATGAGAAGTCAAACTTTTTGTTTTACACCTTAATGGTATGCCCACATTTTAAATTTTTATACAAGCTTCTACAGAAACTTTAACTAGACCAATTCAGACCAAAAGTCACTAAATAAAGCTAGTCTAGACGGAAAAATCTATGAAAACCATATGTCTTTTAGGCATCTGTCTTACAAAAACTGCCATCATCCTGGAGAAATAGTTCACAAAATACGCTTTTAGGAAAACTGCTGTAATGACCACGGGGGCTGTGTTGAGAAGACAGCTTGCCTAGGGAAAGTCAAGCCAAAATGTTTACCCGTGAAAGGCTCACGTTTCTACATGCGTCTGTCCGTAAACATCACTGAAGGGACAGGCAAAAGCAGGCATCGTTTTTATTTCCATTCTCTTAGAAGGGATCAAAAAGGTTTTGTTCCTCCACACCCCTACAGAATGTTAGACCAAGGGATTTCAAAGCCACCCTGTTCTCACTCACAGAAGACAGTGTGGGATAATGTTGTACGTGGATGAGGCTAAAGAACCAGGACATTTTCTTCTGGTTATTACCCTGCCGGCCTGCCAGACACAGCAAGAAGGCAGGGGTCCGACACAAGTAACTAAGGGAAGACCATCCTGGACAGCTGGACAGAGGGCCCAGCTGGGAGACAAGGGGAATCAGGACTAGGGTCGAAAACGAGTGCAGGGAGAATGCAGCAGAGACATGTTCTCAAACCGTGCTTTTCTGATTGAATCTTGCTCTCTGAACTGGAGACAGGGTCAGTGCTACCTTCATTATTCTGGCCACATATTTTTATATCCCAGAATGCACATTGAAGGAGTAGCATGAAATCCACAGGAAAAAAAAATAGAAAAGCAAATGATCGAAATCATAACATTTGAACTGAAAGCTGAGCAGCCTGTGGAGATTATGAGAGTATTTATGAGTCGCAGAGACTCCTTGTGACCCTCGAGGATATTTTCTTCTTGCTCGACAGGGAAGGGGGCTTTGGAAGACCACACAATGGCTGTTGGCACAAGTGCCCCATTGTGCTGTGCTGTCACCTAGAGGGCTGGGAAAGCACAACGGATGTCAAATCCAGTTACCTCTGGGGAAGAGGTCCTGGGTGGGAGGGACGAGCCTAGTATAAAAGAAGGAGATCTGTAAGACGTGGCCGGTCATACACCGCCGGTCATACACCAAAGTTTTAAGCACAGGGAAAGACTTCAACATGTCCAGTCAAAGCTGTGCCTTAAAATGAGTTTTCAATATACTCATTTAGTTTTCAAGTATTAAGATGGTAATGGGGTAATTTAGTGTTTGCAATATCAAAGCAAATCAAGCCGTCACATCAGCATCCCTCATTACCGATTCCTAAACTGAACTATAGGGCATTTAAGTAACTCGTCACAGCCCGCTGACGAGTCACGGGGTTTCTGTGGTCCATTAACTTCAGTCCTGAGTCTGCCAATACTACTATTGTCGAGCTGAACCGACAAGTTTGCTTCCTTCCAAATAATGTGTGTCGCATGGATTTTATTTTGACTTTAGACCCAGATACGTGGAGGAAAATTACTGCAGTGGTTTCTCTAGTTAACACATTTACTAATGTTTCCTTAATTTTCCACCCCAAGAGGCAATAATTAAGGTAGAATTTGCCTCACATGAAGTTTTATTATTTTAGTTATTAAAATATTTTCTAACACTACGAAGAAGCAAAAAGAAATTCTAGTTGTTTCAAAAATAAGTAGACATTTTCCTCAGGTTTTATAGCTTTTCCTCCCTGAATGGTGGTCGCAAGGTGGAGCAGTGTGTAGACTTTGTGGCAAAGTCCCTTGAGTGTGATACTAAGGGCAGAATTATTCGAGGGAAAAATTTCATTCACTCTTAAAATTGGCCTCAAGAACAATCCTAATATAAACTTAAAAAAGTCCACATGTGAGGAATATATCACATATAAATATCTGCTCACAGTGAAATCATTTCATTTTAGACTTTCTGGGCTGCAAAACACCTTTCTCATCTACCCTCCTAAGAGGTCTCACTCTGGGTCAATGTGATATATACGGACCAAGATAAACGTAGATCACGCTGCCTTGCAGAAACCAGAAACTAAAAACAGGTAATATTTACATGGTGGAGGCAACTGGTGTATTTGACTGTAAAATAAAATCGTTTCCCAGATCACTGGCAAAACCACCCGAGGCCTTCTCCTTCCTCCCACTTCCTCTCGGTTCTCGAAACTGCCACTGAAGCCTGGGGTCTCCCATGTGGCGCATCTAGTCTGTGCGTCTCTAGGCTCACGTTTCTCCCTCTCCACCGGCTTCTCAGCCCTTCCACAAGAAAACCGGGCATGGGATGAAGCTTGTGTCTAAATTTCATATTAACTTGCCCGCTTACTGGGTTCCAGTATTTACACAGCATCCTATTTTTCAGCTTTTAGGCTAATCCCAGTGGGGAAAAGTGTCGACCGTATGAAGATGTGGAACTCTCCTGGTGCCTGGGCAACCGAAGTCAAGAAGGCCCAGCCTTGCCACTGACGATGAGAGAAGGAGAATTTTGCTCCTTTCTGCCATTTTGATGAACCATTTTTTCCTGATCCGCGGATGGAACGTGTCCTTTCTACAGTTCACGTGAGCTGATGATTTTGGCTGGAGCACAGGAATGGACATGTCCTAGTGTGTATGGGAATCATTAAAAAAACAATCCCAGAAATTGGAGCACTTGCTATTTGTGGTTTCGCCTATCACGTGGCCCTGATGCCTGAAAAGCAGCCCAAAGGAAAGAAAGGACGACGCCACGACGAGGCTTCCTGAGTACCTTGTGGTTTCAGGCTTTGCCCTAGGTAGGAATTCTGGTTTTGAGCAGAGTCGCCAAGTGACCTAAACTCTCACCCAGATACAGGGGATGTGGCGTCAGGACACCCGCGGGGCCCTTCCAGCGCCAGGCCCTCTTCCCCCGCACTTAAAAATACTGGCCAGACCAAAAGTGTGACATTCTTTTGGCAACAGCATTGAGTAAGCCAGATGGACGTCATTTGGCAACATAAGGGTGTGAATATGTGTCCAGATCCCGAGGTTCCCCGGACAATGGTTGCAATATGTTGGCTCAGCAACCTAATGGATTTCAATGTCAGGCATTTAAAAATTCTGTGTTCAAGCAGCGGTAAGGTTAGGACGAGCAGACAAAAGCCATCCCGTGGCCAGCTTGTTCCTCCCCTGCTTCCCCGTGTTGCTGGAGGTAAGCCCTGAGGGCGCATTCTGAGTGAAAGAAGCGGCCTTTACAATCCCATGTTTAATTTCCGGCTCTTTATCGGCCGAAGCAACCCCAGTGAGCTCGATTGCGCCTCTAATCTTGCAGAGTAGCTGATAAGCGAGAGGGAAGGCAGAAGCGCAGGGGGTTCCTCCTCCGAGCTCGCTGCTGGGAGGAAACTTAAGAGGCCAAAGAGCCACGAGGCACGTGCCACAGATCTCCGAAGCCACAGATCTCCGAAGTCGCTGGAAAACCTGCGATCCGCTCAAAACTCTTCCCTGAAAAACCCTTCTTCTCTTACAGCGAAGGAGACAAAGGGGCAGTGGCGAGAGAGCAGGACCAGCTTGTGTGCGTGTGCACGCGTGTGCATGCGTGTGTGTGTGTGCGCGCGCGTGTGTGTGTGTCTGCTTACTCTGGGCGGGATTCAATTCTCTTTGCTTTTCCTTTCTTTTGGTTTCTTTTCCTTTTTGAGCTGACATCAACTCCTATATAGGGACATTCGGCAGATTCCCACTGGTGACAGTTTGCTGCTGCGGGGCCACAGGAAGAAGAATCATCATTTACCGTGTGTTCTTCACCGGCCAGCGGCTCTCGGGCCGGACTCCCATCTTGGCCGTCTTCCCCCATCAGTCAGGTGAGACCCAGGGCAGGGCTGCGTATCCTGAAACTCAGAGAGCCTTTCCCCGCAATGCCTGAAGCTTTGCAGCCTAGAGTCCAGAGAGAACAGGGACAGAGCTATTTGCTCTCGTCTGTCACGGGACGGGAGCAGCTGGATCTGGCCCAGTCAGTGCCAGTCGGCACCGGGCTAACGGAGGCCTGTTGTTCGGGTCCCGGGCCCCGCCGCCCGTCTGCAGTTCTGGGCTCGTACCCTGTCTCCTGTAGATCCTTCCTTATTTTCCTTTCCCTTCTATCCTCCTTCGGCCTCGGATATTTGGAAAAGGAAGATAAGGGACACACTGAAAACAAAGGCGATCTGAAGTCTACCTTGACGCATGTGCAGAAGTCCCCGAGTGTGACCTCCAGAACACTCGCGGTTCTGTCCCTGGGCCTCCCCGAGCAGACCGCCAGTCACTGCGAACTGCGGCAGGACGGAGGTGTCTGTGTAAAGTGGACTCGAGCCCGCTAGGCCCCCGAAGGAAACCACCAGACTAATTTTGCCTTCACTTAAACCAGACTGGAACCACGACTCAAGAATGAGAGCCCTTGTCATTAACCATCCATTCACCTCAGTGAGATGTTATGTTACAACCAGAGTCACTGTGGAATTCGAATGATTTTGATGGGATATTGAACCGAGGGGCTCAAATGAAATTGAATATTTTCTCTAGTGAACAGTCTATGGCCAAATTTCTGTTTTCATTAACTTACATGAAGCATCATATTTTCAACTCAGGTTGAACCTGCAACAAATCACTAATTACATCCGGGATTTCAGTAACAAATGTTGTGACCCAGCGGCCTCATGAAATGCCTGAAATGCTAAGAATTGGAGCACCTCAAAGTTGTTTCCATTCTCGGCATTTAGACTTAAAAAAAAAAAAAAAAATCTTTGCTTGACTTTTAAATCCAGTTGCTAAAAATAAAAACCGTTTCCCTGAAAAATCAGAATACCTAATCACAAACGTATTTGTCTTTTAAAGGGGAAGGACAGCAAGGAAAAAAAAACCACCTCGTGGCCGAAATCAGAAGTCACAAGACGCGTTCATCATGCGCCCAAGCGACACTCAGTTGCTATAGGAAGTCACACGCTTAGTGGGCTCTTGAGGGAGCAAGTCAGGACGTTTCCAGGACATGGTTTCAGGAGAACCAGACACACAGGCTAGTCACAAAAGTCACTTAGTTGTCCGTGTACCCTGAACCCACGACTTCAAGACTCAGCAGCTTCATGCTTCATGGCACCAGCCCTTCACGTGCGGGACACAAAGACACACTTATAAGCATCGTGGGTTTGTCCTTACTCAAAAGTTGGGGGACTGGCTGAAAAACAAAACAAAACAAGGAGACCTCATCCCTCAGTGCAAGGGGTTCCGCGTTACTGTCAACTAGAGCAACAGCTAAAATGGGAGCGAGCGAGAGCACAGCCGTGTGTGGAGGGCAAACATCTCAAACAAGATTCCACTGTAAAGAGAACCAAATGGCCTTTACCTCCTTAAAGAGACCCCGAGTGCACAGTCGTCTCTGACTCCCCGGCCGGGAGGAGACCGCCCGGGGTGCCATGGCAGGTCGGGGAGATGTGCGTCCCGGGGCGGGCGTCCCTGGGGCACCCTGTGGTCGTCCCCAGGACGCGCCAGGGCTGCGCGTGCCAAGAGGGATGGCAGCTTCGCTACGGGATCACCAGAGAGGCTTTCCCTGGAGCGTTTCTTGGTTTCCATCTTGTGTTTCTGTCATGTGCACGGCTGCAGCAAAGGCCAAATCCTTGCCTGTGATTCAGTTTTGCCATTTTTAAAAGACACCATCAGCCTTGGTGACAAGGCTGGTTAAAAAAAGTGCTTCGGTTTTTCAATTTTTTCTTTTTTTAAATAGAGGACTGAGTGATGAGGTAAATGAAGTTTGCTTTTCCTTGGATAGAGACCCTTCCTCCCACCCTTATCCCCTTCTGACCGTTGCAAAATAGCTTAGTCCAAGGAAAAGGGAGAAGACAAATGAGTCAAATAATGTCAGAGTCGGCTGTTGCCAGGAAAAACACACTCCGATTCAGTTAATTTGTTCTGTTCATGTCAAAGGCTGTGATTCCCAATTAACTAATTTTAAGAAGCCGTAACCGAAAATAGCTACATCAGCCCTAAAGTTAATATTTGATGGAGATTAGGATCTTCAAATGAGACCGGGGGCCCCAGCGAGGTGGTGGTATCTGTTTAAGACCAGCTGGCCAGATGGGAACGCAGCCGGCCGGGGGGCTTCACAGCCTTAGCCCTTCGGAGAAGCTGAGTGGGCGAGGGGGAGGGGGCGGGCCAAAGATTCTGGCAATAGAAAACGTCCCACGGGTCAGATTTGCGTGCACTCCATGCGCTAATGACAGAAGCATCCCTACTGGGGAGTCTCTTCTGGATAGAGACGCTCCCCTGGCTCAGGTGGAACCAATCAGAGCAGGCCAGCTCCCTCGCTGGAAGGCTCCATGTGCAGAAACCAGCCCGGCCTGAGCAGCTGAGAAAAGCTGGGCCGAATGTGACTCCACCCGCTCCTTCCTTCCTCTTCCTTTACATTGGAATGGGAAGATGTAATAACAACAATTACATTAAAAACCCCAGAATGCTCCTGGTTTCCGTCCAGTTGCAAGGGCTTTCATTGTATTTGAATAGGGTTAAAGTGAAGGTGTACGTGCTCCGAAATGTCAAATCATCACTTGCTAATGAAGTCGCAAATTATCCGGAAGAAAATTACGTACAGGCACATGCCGAACGGCAGAATATTTTGCCTCTAAAAGTTCAGTTATTGCCTTTGTAACATTAAAGCCCAACAGGGAGTCGGTGGGACAGGGCTTGTTCTGTCTTGTCACGTTACGAGTTTCTGGTTTCAGATAAAAGAGGAGAAAGGGCCCTTAAGAAAGTAAAGAGCTAGGGGAAAAAAATCAAACTTCCTTCTCGGAAAGCTATGGGTTGTTTTCCTGGAGATGATGGATAATGGCATTTCGATTTTTTTTTTTTTTTTTTTTTTTTAGTTTTTAATAGAGAAAATGGAGGCAAATCACAGAGGGAAAAGAGAATATTTAAATAAACAGGACAAGGTGAAGTTTCAACAAGACCTTCCCTCCTTTTTTCTTTTTCCATCTTTGCCTCTCTTTCTCTTTCTTTCCTTCTCTTGCTTTTTCTTTTCTTTCTTTCTTTCTTTTTTTTTTTTTTTTTGAAATCTTAAACCCCATTTCTGGCTTGCATTTGGTAGGATTCCTGCTCTGGCTTTTATTAAAAACAGACTTTATGTGGTCAGAATTCTTCATCTAAAGCTAAACTTTAATAGGCATAAGGATCCTGACAGCGTCTCTCAGGTGACACCCCCCACCCCCCAGAGGGGTTTCCCTCCCATTGCGCTGAACTGGCACTGAAACTTGAAGGCTCAGCACAAAACCAACTTTCCTCTTTTATTCTGAAGTCTCATTTCTGTTTTACATTTGAGACTCTTTGCAAGGCCAGGGCAAGTTAGGTCTGGCTCCAAGTGGAGAATATTCTCGAAATTTTGAATAACGTAACCAGCGTCCAACACAGACACATTAAGCCTGGTGGCTGCCCTTCTCTAGCGTGAGCTCCTGATTCCCGACTGCTGCCCGCTCGCTTCCAAGTGTGAGCTCGGAAATACCAAGGGCGACTCCATCCTGCTTAACAAACCAGCTCAGCATTCAGCAGTGGCTCTGAAGGGCACAGACAAGCCAGCTTATCCGAAACCAAGAGGCAAAGCAGCCAAGCGAGCAAACAAAGACATGCATGTTCATTCCCGAGGAAAAGCACCACCAGGCTCCTCTGGTTCCTTCTCGTAGCTAAACAGACAAAAGAGCGGACCTCAAGGCTCCTGTACGAGACCCCAGGCCGCCCTCCTGCCCTCCTGCCCCAGGGACCTCCTGCCTTCCCATGTGGCCGCCGTACCCTCCTGGCACAAGGGCAGATACAGTCCCAGCCAGCCTGAGGCTTCCTAAAACAACAATCTGATCTTGCTTGCGGTGAGGCTCAACACTGACGTTTGTTTCTTTCTTTCTCACGTGGAGGGGAAAAATCTCCGCGATATGGTCGTGCAGCGGTTCTCAAGGGGAAGGAGACTTCTCACCCCACGCCCCACCCCCCCAAACACACTAGCGATGTCAGGACATTGTTGGTCGTCACAACTGGGGGGTATGACTGACCCCGGTGCCCAGAGGCCCGGATGCTGCTAAGCGAACTAAAGTTCGAGGCCAGCTCCCCACGACAGAGGTGGCGGGAGGGCCAGGGTTAGGAGCCTGGGACTGCGGTCGGGGGACTGGGTTCTGGGGTCTGCTGGGGAGTGAAGCCCAGCTCCGTTAGGGTCCGGCTGAGCCGCCTCGGGCAAGCTGTCTGCGCCTCTGGGCCTCATCCGCCAAATGGACGATCCCCGTCCTTTTGGGTCGTCGTAGCAGGACACAGACGCAGCTGGACAGCACCCAGGACGCCGCCTCGCATGCCCCAAGGGCACCAGAAGCAGCAGCCCTTGCTTTTACTGTTACTACTAGAAATCTAGCTCCGTTTCAGGTAAACTGTAAGCTGACCCTTACTTTCCAAGGACAAAAATTCAGGACTGAGAGGACAGATAGCCTTTCTGATCAGGACCAAAGTGACGACAACCCTAGTAGCCACCGTGCCGTTGGGCTGTCAGGCCCGGCACAGGCGATGGGCCACAGTCTCGTTCAGCTCGTCCTGCTTCACAGGCGGGGAGCCCTGAGCGCCGAGTGGAACGAGCCGGGCAAGGTCTGCAGCAAACCAGGCCTGCAGGCTCCTGCCCTCTGATGTCCCCATCCGGGAACCCGTCTAATAAGACGCCCCTTCTCTCCGGCACCCCGACAGCCCGGAGCTCAAGTGAACACAGGCCCCGTCACCCGAGCGAGGGGACCCAGGCGTCACGAGTGGGAGGGAGTCACTCGTCCCCCGTGGTGCCCGCACAGCGAGGTTCTCCTTCGTAACGCATGCGGATACTTGGATCGTCTGAACTGGATTTTCTAAAAGAAATTAAATTTCTGTACCAGCTCGTTTCCTTTCCTTTTAAAATTTCTGATGAGGACAAAGCCTCCTAAGTCCTTCTACTTTTGGAATCTCTAACCGCACACATCCTACGTTCTGGACTAGAAAGGTCAGAGGTGAGAGCGCAGCTTCGGCCCAGTGTCGCTCAGTCCCGACTGGCCCACGACGGAGCCTGGACACTGCTTCCGCGGGCCTCGGGCTGTCACAGCCGCCGGCGGCCACGCGGCGATCGCGTCTGTCAGAACGTCCACACTGAGTCTTAAAAATATGCTGCGGACGAATCAGCTTCCCCCTTAGCTACGTTAACGTTAAGGACGGGGTGGGAGGGCCGCGGTTCCGGCTCGGCCTCCTGTCCCCTGCAGCCAGCGGCGCCCGCCCGCCCCGGGCTGCACTAACCCGCCGCCGCACCCCTGTGCCGCCGGGAAGCACGTGCCGGTGGCATCCCGTGGCCCGTTGTCTCCCGCCCCGCCTGCTCGGGCCGGTCGGCCCAGGAGGGCCCGGACCACGTCCTGGTTCTGACTGCCCCACGGCTGTGCCACGACACCGCGCCCGGGCGAGAGTCGCAAGGGCGCAGGGCGGCAGCTCCACGAGCCTCTTCCCCGCACGCGCTGCGTCTGTCCCGCCAGAGACCCCGAGGCGCCCGAGCGCCCCACACGGCGGCCGCACGACACTCACCTGGGGACGCTGGGCGGGGCCCGCGCGGGCCGGGAGGGCACCTGCGGGGGCGCTGCTCCGAACCAGTCGCCGCCGCCGGGGAAGGGGGGCAGCGGGCCGGGCCTGAGGGGCACCGGGGGCGCCCCCGCGTGGGGCCCCGGAGAGGGCGCGGCGGGCGCGGGCCCCCGGCCGGGCGCAGGCCGGGCCAGAGGAGCGCTGGGCGTCGGCCGCCTCTGCGTGGTGGGGCTCGGAGGGGGCGACCTGAGGACAGACCAGAGCAGTGTCAGCCCGACCCCGCCCGGGACAGGCGCGTCATGGCTTCCGGGCTGCTCTGCACAAATCGTCTTCTCACGGGGCACTTGGGGTCCACGCCAGGAGCGTTGGAACCTATGGGGGGGCGCCTGGCGGGGCTCCTGAGGCCCAGGAGGTGGGTTTGAGCCCCAGCGTGGGTGGAGAGATTACTTGGATGCATTTTTTTTAAGGTATAAAAGGGGTAAATGGTGAAAAGGAAGTTCTCCTCCCCCAACCCTGCACTCTGCGGGGACAACCAGCGGTGGTTCTCGCTCGTCCTTTCCAGCTGCGGTCTCTGGTACAGCACGACACGACATTCCCGCTGGAAGGTATGCTCTAGGACACACACACTTTGGGGGGTACACATTACAACAGAACGTTCTACGACTTCCTTTTTTAAAGCTTCCCATTAACTTGACGCTCTTTTCCTTTCACTATAGAACTGTCTTCCCCGTTCTGAGGCCCGTGTGGACATCCCGCTGTAAGGACGTGCGCTGCTCGTTTCTGAAGGGATCGTTGGACCTTCCCTTTCACTCCTGGACATAAATACCTTTTCTCCTCTTTATTCCTTAGGTTCAGGTTGGCTTAGGGAAGCACACTCAGAAAATGGTACTGGACCAGCCCGGCAGGCCTCGCGGGGCACGGGGCCGTTTTCCTACCTGCGGGAATGCTGTATCCAGGAGTCATCCACGGGGGGCGGCGCGGGGGTGAACGTGGTGGCCGTGTTGATGTCGCCGATGATCACAAGGGCTTCCTTAAGGGCTTGGTACATCCGAAGCATCTCGTCCCGGCGCTGAGCCTGCTCTGCGGACTCCTCCATCAGGGTGTTCTGGTCCTCGGAGGAGTACAGCTGGGCGAGCAGCTCGGAGTTTATGAAATCTTTAACCTGTCGGGTCACCACAGAAAGTAAAAACGGGGACACAGGAGCGGTGAGATGGCATAAACCGACTCAGAGCCTGCGGACCAAGTCCACAGCGGGCCCCTCGGGGAAAAGGTGCGCAACGGACAAGATGGACACTGTTTACGCTTATCTTCTTCACTGTCCTCCCTCCCCGTCCTCCGCACCAGGGCAGGAGCGCTCTTCCCCTGTCCCACGGCCGTGGACTGAAAGAAACCTTGATTAGCTGGAAGAGGACTAAACCCTGCCGTCCCCAGCACAGGGCCTGCTGGCTCTGCGGCATTTCCTCATTGCTGAGGCTGCTTAGCCCCGGAGGTGAGGGCAGGCGCCTGCACGTAAGCAGCAGTATTTTCAGCAGAAAACAAGGATTTAAAGAAACCGAGGTAATAGCCCAAGTTATCCAACCCTTGGTATTCCCAATTCTTTACCTCGCTTTTACCAAAATCACTGGAATACTATTAAGATCCTGGGTTTCAAGGTCAACTCAAGAGTGGAATGAGCACCAATAAGTGAATTTTTATTAAATACAGAAACTTATATAATCAGGCAAGTTGATTTACAAACCCCTCCCCAAAACGGGGGGGGGGTGGATATACTCTCAACTTTCTAGAAGTTTACAATAGAACTACTTAACAGTAATGAGGACTGACAGGAGTTTCCAAAGTTAACAGATACATGAAATCAGACTGAAGTAGGAACAAGGTGTAGGGGTCTCAGGGGAGGGGCCGTCTGTTGCAGGATGAGAAGGGAGAGGATTCACATGTTGCACAGCACGGAGGGAGGAAGTACCAGCCACCGTATCTCATCAAATCGAAGATACCAGGAATTTCAGTACGCACCATTTTACGAGCCACTAAGAAAGAGAAAACACCATTAATTAAACTATGACAGATGCCAAGGTGTCACTGAGTGTGACAAGCATCTTACGGCAGAACTATTCAATGTGAAACAAGTGAACGTGGGAATCCATGAAAGACGGTGTGTCCCACGTACGTTCGCAAGTTATCTACCGGATTCTCACCACGTCCGTATGCAATCTGTTACGGTCTCAGTTTTACGGAGGAAGAAACTGAAGTTCAGAGTGGTCAGTAACTTGCCCAAAGTCACATAACTTTAAGTTGAACCCCAAGTCTTTGGGCTCAAAGTCTAGTGCCCCTTCCGTTACCTCCTTACCCCACTTTGATTGAGTGCTCAGCAAAGACATGCTTATGTCTGAGCGTCATGACGGCCGAGTGGTATTCCAAGAATGCTGGTTAACTTAGCCTACAAAAATAAACCAACTTGGACTTTTCAGTTTCTCTCTTAAATGAGACTCATACTTATCTAGAGTCACTGGCTCTTTCTAAGAAAGACCAAAGGCCAGCATATGTAATTGTCACAAATTCAGACAGACAGCGGCACGGCTGTGAGAGGCTCAGAATCCCTGGGTTGTAGTGAACTATGCAACCAAGAGATAGCTTTATTATTTGTTCAAGGTATCAAACTAAGTGAATAATTCTACTGATCAGGAAATTCAGCTGAATCACAGCTTCACTGTGGTGTATTAAGTATTCTCTCCACATTGTGCAAACCAAGAGTGATTCAAATGTGGAAGTAATCTAGAAGACAAGACCTGTCTGGGCAACTGTCTAGTAGGACAGAAGGTTTGTGTGCGATAGCTGTGGAAGGTAAGTTTGGCCAGGTAACCTGAGGCCAGATGTGAAAGCCTCGAATGCCAAGGAAAACTGTTTGAACTTCAGCCACTTGGCAGCGGGAAGCCATGGAAGACATAAGGAAGTAAGTGCAACGATAAAAGAGTTTTAGGAAAAGTAATCTGTCTGTGACTGGAAAAGAATTTGCAGGGGTGGTAGCAGAGAGAAAGAAATCTGATGGAAGACCACTTTAGCTCATTTCTGAGATGGTGGGGCTGTCGTCTGGTGAGGCTGCAGTGGACCAGAGAAGATGCGCACATACCGGTTACCGTGTAGAGGAAAACCCAGGTGGGCACGGTGATGTTTTGATGTGAAAAGGCAGGAGCAAAAGGAACAAGGACACTTCAGGCACGGAGGGTGGTGAGTCAGGGCACAGAAAATCAAGTCAGGAAGGAAAGTCAAAGACAGTAAATTTGGCTTAAGGATTACTTCATCCCCCTCCTTTTTTTTTTTTTGATTTAGTCACTTCTAAACACACTTGCAGGTATCCAAGGAGTCAGGGACATTTGTGCGAATCCTCGCCGCTGGGCGTGGGCTTGCACTCAGATAGATGATGCAACGCAAAACTCAAAACCAGACAGTTTTCCTGGCACTGAACCGCAGTTGGGCTACGCTAGCTTGAAGCTTTACGTCGAGCTGGAGTATCACTTAGAATCTATTAAACACAATTTTAAAGGCCCTTCCGAGAATAGATTTAAAGCAGATCTGAATTAAGAAGCGACTGTCAAACCAAGCACGAAACAACACTAAGGGCTTGTTTCAGCGCTCTGGTCAAGGCCTGCCTTGAGTCGGCTCTTCCACATCAGCCCACGACACACTAGAACTTGCCTGCCATCCCGAGATGGGGCACCGTTCTAATTCAATGGGAGGATCGCTACTAGCACGGGGAAGCGGCAGGACGGCGCCGCGGGGAGGGGCGCACGCTCTGCGATCCCGCCGCTCTGCGCCTGCACCTCACTGTTCTTGAGCGGGCGGCCGCCTCTTCCCGGCTCAGGCTCCCGATCTGTAAAATGGGACCAGCAGCAGCGGCTGTCTCGAGCCGCTGTGAGGAGCGAGTGCTAGAGTGATTGTACATGGCCTCGCGCAATGCCTAGCACCTCGTTAGCGCTCTGCAAGCCCAGCTGTTCTTTCAAAAGCGCGGGGATGAAACCGGCATGAGCTACTTCGAGGGAGAAGAACCCTTAGGAAGCCATCGCGGTCGTACAGGGTCGGGAGACACGGTTCAACACAGAGCAGGGGTTCAACAAAAGAAAACGTTTTCTTTTGCTTTGAGAAAAAATTTTATTCAGACTCTTCTCCGGCTCGCCTCGCCTTGGGATCCCACAACCGGAACAAAGGGTAGGGGCGAGTCAGGGAGTTTCCAGACCCTTCAGGGACTTTCTGGTGCAAATACGTAAATCCAGGATCCTGCACGACCGACAGTGGAGGCCCCGGAGGTGATGGCGCTTAGAATCCACCTCACAGGACACGACAGAAACGAATTCTACTTGGACGCGAGACTTGAAATAATATTTACGCTTTTAATTATAACACCTTATAACCAACACTTCTCGGTATGGTTCACGAAAAAATTCTCCTACACAGACCCTCCTTCCAGTTCAGACTCCACAGGCCGCGCTGCTCAGGGTAAAGGAATGGGAGGTCGTTAAAAACGTTCCGCATGTTTTCCTCTTTCTTACTTCAACCCCTTCTCTGGCCACCTGCAGTGCTTCTGGGTCTGGAGCCTTCTTTGTCTTCATAATGAAGGCCATGTTAAAGCCTCCACAACCAGGAGGGACATTCCTCGAATTTTCACACAATTCTGTTACTGAGACCACGGCCTGAAAACGTCTGTTTCCGGACGGGGCTCGCCCGCACTCCCGTGAACACGGGGACACAGAACGCGGCTGAGCAATTTAAACCGCCTTCGCTTGGGAGAGGGGCTTGGTTAGAAGCTTGTGATTCTCTGCGATTCACAGTTCTTTCATGTCAGCTCCCGCTTCCTTTCCACTTCTCGGGGACTCGCTTCCGCTAAAGGCCGGTGACGTTTCCCTTCGTGAAAAAGTGACATCCTTTGCCTCACACACCTAAGGTCAAAAGCCAAAGAAGTCCGTCGCCGACCAGCCCCCGCCGCAGGACCGCAGAGGTCGAGACCAGCCGGGGCCGACACAAGCTGTGCTGCAAGAGACCAGAAGCGGCTCCCGTGCTGGGGACCCGCAGTCATGGGGAGGCCGCGGGCCGGGGGGCTTCTGGATGCTGGTCCCGAGCTGTTTCTTGAGCAGATGCTGAATTCTTGACCCGTGGAAACAAATCAGTGCCCTGGTATTTAAGCTACACTTTCCCCTCAAATAATGAGCATTTGAAATAACGCTCGACTGCAAACACACGAAAGTTACGGTGAGTTTGGGAACTAGGGCACGTGTTACTCACTTCCCAGCAGAGTGCCACCGGCCAAGGAGAGTCAGCGTGAGCTCCGGGGGTGCGGGGTCCAGCGGCAGCGCACACCCCAAGTGTGACACGCCTCCAGGCTTCACACCGGATTCTTAGAAATTTCATAAAAACTTTATGTTCTATTTTGTATTACCTGGACTTGTTTGAATTACTAGTTAAGATTTAAAACCTTGTTTCTCATATTCAAACAAACCCTAATTCAATCTTTGCCTACATGAGCCTTCGGGGAAGACACAGGCCCGTGCTCTGGGCAGAGCAGCCCCGAGTCTGAGGGGGCTGCGCTCACCCACCCTGCCCCATGCGCCACCTGACCCAGGATGACAAGGTCTGGGTTTCGTCTTGACTCTGCCAGCCCCGGCTGTGTGACCCGGGGCGAGTCACCTAACCTCTCGGAGCCTCCATTCCGGCTTCATTCAGAATCTGGGCAAAGGCATGCGTGCCTGGGGGATGGCTCTCCCGTGCGAGCCACCACGGACCCCTGAGCCGCTGTGCCACGCAGACGTGCACAGTAAAGCTGGGGTCCCTCTCCCGATCTCGCACAGAGAATCGTCCGGAGCGGGGGGGATGGGGGGCTGCAGACTGTGCTCGCCCTGGGGGGCGAGGCATGTGTGAACGTGGAAGTCCTGGACAGAGCCCCGCCGCTTCGACTGCAGCACGTCCCGCGGGACCGGCTGTCACAAACTTGCCATCTCTGCGTGTCACAAACGCGCCGTCTCTCTGAGCCGCCGTTCCCGCGAGCTCAAGCGCTCCAGCAGCTGCGGCGCTTCTGCAGACAAAGGCTTACAGCATGTCTGAGCAAGGCATTTACTGCCGGCCTTAAACTTCTTAAGTAATTCCATATGGGGGCTTGAGCGGCAGAACACTTAATGTAAACGTTCAAAGGAAACTGCCCCCCGAATCCTGAACTTTACCAAAGTTGGCTGAAGCATACTCTTTTTCAGAAGGCAGGGGCAGCCAGGCCCATTTCCAAGAGGAAAGGCCACCGGGCGGCCTTTGACGGTGACTTGTCCACCGACTGAGGACCGTGCCAGGTGCTCGGTGGTGCTGGACACCAGCGTCCACCCAGAACCATCCGCAGGAGCAGCAGGTCACGGGGCTGGGATTCAGAGCAAGGAGGCCGCACTTGTGTTCATGATTCTGCGATGAATTCTCCACCTTGAAGATCTTTTTTTTTTTTTTAAGATATTATTTATTTATTTTTCAGAGACAGAGAGCGAGCGAGCGAGTAAGCACAGGCAGAGTGGCAGGCAGAGGCAGAGGGAGAAGCAGGCTCCCTGCCGAGCAAGGAGCCCGATGTGGGACTCGATCCCAGGACACTGGGATCATGACCCGAGCCGAAGGCAGCCGCTTAACCAACTGAGCCACCCAGGCGTCCCCACACCTTGAAGATCTTAACATCAAACACGCCGTCGACACGTTTGCAAGACCCTGGGCTGGGGGTTCCGGCGCGGCAGGTCCTCGTGCTCCACGGGGCCCTCCCGGAGCAGACACGAGGGGCTCAGACGTTCTGTCCAATAAGATCCCCTGGGCATACGGCATTTAGAGGAGCAGGTCATACTTCTACATGCATGTCACTGTCACATCTTTACGTTTACACGTCTCGTAAAAAAAAGCAGACAAAATAATACTCCAGGGAAAGTGCTCATCTGAGATACGTGGAACTATTTTCTGACAGATACAAAAAGTTTAATTTCAAAACAACGATAACCATCATTTTGCGAGAATCCAGCATTACGTGATGGTTCTGTTTTCCCCCATTCCTGTGAGTCTTGGCGACGAGGTCTTCTTTCTCATTCTTCTCGTGCAAGGTCTCTCTCAAGACAGCTTGCAGAGCCCTACGGCCATGGAGAGTCCCCCGGGGGTGGGGGGCTCAGCCACTTCCTCCAAGCCCGACGTGCACACCGGCGAGGGAGAGGCCGTTACCCCCATGTCTCTCTGCCTATGTGTGCGTGCGGGTTTCTTGAGGAGGTGAAAGTAGGATGGATTTGTAAGAGGGTCTTTTCTTCTTTTTCCTTTTAACTAATTAGCGTCAGGCGACTCCTCACGGGATAGACAGTAAGTGCTGGTTCGGGCTGATGATTTAATGTGGTGCAGAGCGGCGCCGTGTTGGACGGCCGGCAGCACTGACGACTGGCGATAAAACAGCGAGGAGATAAATGATGCTTAATCAGGAAAATGTCTAAATAAGGAAGTGCCTGGATATACCACAGCCAAACAACCTGAACCCATTTAAGCAAAATTAGGAGGGCACTTTTAGAAATACACAGACTATTTGTTTAATCCTGTGTTTTTCAAAATGGCACAGAGCCACATTTATTCCGCGCTCTGACCACTCAGCGAGGCGGCGCAGTGCGCTGGTCATAAGGACATGCCTGACGTCCGCTCGGAGGGGCCACGGTCACACAGCAGGCCGTGGACGAAGCTGAAGAACAGAATTCGTGGTTTCCAAACTTCCAGTATATTGCTTCCTTACCGCTGCTACCTCAAAGCCTCCCAACAACCTTGTTTGATTATGCAAAAACGTGCAAGGGAATAGGATTAGAAACCACGGGTGCTTAGAGCTTCAAGAACGGTTCCTTCAAGGGTTTCTTCATGGAAACCTTTCTTCAAGGAATGAACACACCGTGAGCCGCAAATACTAGTCAAGTTTACACACACAGTTTTGAAAGAAATCTTGAAATATGAGTAAAGGTTCTTTCCAGCTCTGAAACAGGCAGGCGGCCACGTGGGGTTCTGACCCGTGTATTCCGCACAGGATTCCCGCATACACCACCTTCTGAAATAAATCCCGAAGCCAGGTACCTTTTCCACGATTCGTATTTTACTTATGGAGGAAACGGAGGCAAAGGAGTGAATGGATTTGTCCTGAGGTCACCAGACTCTAGAGCAGAACCAGGCGGGAGCAGAGGTCTCCCCCGGACCCCGCGCGTCCGGTGCGCCCGCCTCGTCTGTGTGGGCTCCCAGCAAGTGCTCCTGATGTCTCACTGACGTAAAGAAAGAGGCGTCCCGAGACGGCAGCTAGACCAAAAATGTTGCTGTCTCCTTTTCAAGAGCCAGAAGAGCCCGTTATAAAACACCGCATTATGGCCTCTTACCTAAAAGTTTCTCAAATAACTTGGTATTATTTGCACTTTAACGCCGAAGGAACACGAGGAGGGACGGACTGCACATGCCCCATCAACTGAGGCCACCTAACCGGGGCCTGCGGACGCGGCCTCACACCCCAACCGCACAAAGGAGGCGTGGCCTGACTCCGGACGCAAGGGGCGAGGGCGAAAAGCCGTTTCGCAGGTTAAATTGCATTCCATGGCTTTTAGAAGGTGGAAACAATCAAATCAACATATTTTCTATGTGTTTGTGTGTAGAAACGAATAAATGTTTTTGGCTTTGAATCTCAAAGTCTAGGAGCCACGCATCTGATTTTATTGCCGGCTTTGCAATGAAGCCGCACGGTGACCCCAGCTCAGCATTTCTGCTCCGCTTCCCTGGGAGCAAAGGCGGCAGGGAACCCCACAGTTCTGTGCCTGTAAGCCCCACGTTGGGTTTCCAAAATTCTCTTTCCCTGGTCAGTCACTGACCACTAGTAACAGAAAATGAAGAACCTGGGCCGTAGGTACTTCAGCCACCCAGACGCTACCACAAAGAAACTGACGGGAGTAGGAGCCCTTCCCACGCTGAGGTGGGCCAGAGGTTAAAGGGAGACAGCTGGTCCTCACTTACATTATTGATCATAAGGTGCATTATTGTTTTTGGAATCAGATCTCGGATGCATTTGTTGATGATAGACATGTAGGAGTCCACAAGGTTGCGGATGGTCTCCACTTGTCTCTCCAACTGTGGGTCCATGGAAAAGTTCTCTGCTTGGCCATTCTCGTCATTTTCAGTCTAATAGAAAGGAAAGAACACACGGGTTATTTCATGTTCCTTCCGAAGAACAAAATACCGTATGTTATCAGATGATCACTCCTGATCACTCTCTCTGGGAGTTCTATTACTAGATGGGAAACAACTTTATCTTCAACATACCCGTTAATTCTGAAAAGAGATCAGAACCACGCAGTTATTCCTCTACTTTCAGCGACCCACACCCCAGGAAAAGCACCCGCCCTGGGTGAATGCTGAGATGACCAGCCAGATAAACCGTGCACCGAACAACAGACTTCTAGAGAACAATGCAATCCTCAGCCATTTGCAAACTGGCCAACACAATGAATCCAAGCGAATGATGCAGATGTAAACCTCTGGGATTCTACAGATTAGAAATAACCTCGGTGTTGTTCTGGAACTCCTAGGTCTGTTCTGGAACGGATCAGCATTTGGATGAGCCCAGGTTTTAAAACTAAATCTCCTAGGCCTGGCCCGGAGCCAAAATAAGAGATATAGGGAATAATTCATCTTTCCATGCACTTGCTGGAATTTGTTCTGTAAATTCATGCTTCTGTCATCACTACTAAAGGCTGGCTCCATTGTGGAAAACTTACAATTTTAACTTCCAACTTGTTATTCTTTGAATAAAACAGAACACATCTATACACAAAGAATTTATTTGTGCAACATGAGAGAAGCATCTGTTTTCTATACTTTGGGACTTGAGTTAATTAATTTTGGCTTATCCACCAGAGGCTGGGCTGGAATGGCATCTTCGTCATTAGGGCTGACCTATTGGCTTGGCATTGAAATCAATTTAGAACAAACGGTCTCCATTTCAAGTCAGGGTGAACCATCTAAGCCCCAGAACATGATACAAATATTGTTAGTGGTCTGGCTACTTTCTAACATTTGGAAAGATTTAATTACAAATGCAAAAAAAAGGGGGGGGGATAATTTATTGCTTCCATTGTAGACATGAAGTATTTTTCCTTGGAAATGTATATACTTTGATCTGCCAGGTTTTCAATCATCCTATCAGTTTTAGGCAAAGACCTGTGTTTAAACGGATCTATAAATGGCAAACTTTTCCTTTGAATCAATACGTGTGTGTGAAAGGCGTATTTGTAGGCCTCCAAAGTCAACGATAACAAAAAGAGAAATAGGTCCTAATCATTTATATAGGTTCCTCTTGCTCAGGAATATCCAATAATTTTTAGAAATATGAAAATAGGGGCGTCTGTCAGTCATTAAGCATCTGCCTTCGGCTCAGGTCGTGATCCTGGGGTCCTGGAATCGAGCCCCACATCAGGCTTCTGCTTGGTGGGAAGCCTGCTTCCCGCTCTCTCACACCTCTTGCTTGTGTTCCTGCTCTGTCTCTTTCTCTGTCAAATAAATAAATAAGACCTTTAAAAAATATTAAAACAATGTGCTCACTCTAAATCACAACACTCGTTTCTCCAACCCTGAGAGTATGACCGCAGGCTTCAGAGTGAGACCTTCGAGGCCATTTCGGAGGCCTCCTACTGCTTCTCCCGCAAGGTAAAGGGAGTTTCAAAAATGACAGTGGTTTGAAGTGGTCTTTGGTCACTGAGAGAGAGGGAACTAAACCGAGTCTGCTCTAGTTCTTTATTTTTATTATTAATCAGTGATACACAAGCACAGTGGGATCTAGGACAAATGGGTAAAACGCTGAGGCCATAAAGTGGCAGGGAGAGGGAAGGTAAAGCCACAGCAGTGAATAAACAGTCGTGTTTCCCAGCTTCTCCCTGGGGCATAGGAACCACTGCAAATGTGCTCCACGCTGAGCCCACGTTGTAAGTCAGTGATACTTGCAAAGTCATTTTAAGGATAATGTATTTGAAAGTGAAAACTTCAGGTTCAAATTCAGGCTCCGTTGTGTATTGGCTGGGTGGCCACGTTTCAGGCACTGGATGTAATTTAAACTCAGCTTCCCTATCTTTAAAATCGGGGATACACATCCCCGATAAACTTGTAGAAGCTAAAGGAGAAAACACATAGGAGATGACCTAGCCAGGGGCCTCAATAAATGTTAGCTGCTTTCTTTCCTTTCTGAACATTCATCGAGTAAGAGTTAGCTGCCTCTCAACACACACTATGAAAATTTAAGATAAAAAATTTGAGCATGAAACATTTTCAATTCAAGCAGTATAAAAATGGCAAGGGTATTTTTTTTTAAACACCTCCATGTTTTCTGCAAGCTAGTCCCCTTTGCCTGGACCTCCTCCTCCCACCGTGAAGGTCTTTCATCTTTCAGAGCCTTGCTTCGTCATCGCCGCTGGACAAAGCTCCTGCTGGCCCCTAGACCCCTCGCACCCTCCTCTGCACTTCCTCCGTGTCTCGCATTCAGCCTCATTTTATGCTCTTCTCCTGTTAGATTCTGGGGTCTTGTTTATCTCTCCCTTCTCAGCACCTGGCACAGAGCTCCATGCATGGGAGAAGGAGTTAACAACTGCACAAGGGGTTTATCTAAATCCAGGAAGCGGCTTCGGTGCCTTTCAGGGGCTCCCAGTGTGCCTGCCTACGTGCCAGAGATGCTGGAGACCAGAGAAACCCCAGGGTGATGAGTTAGGACCCATGACTACTTGATAACACTGAGAATAATACAATGATTATGAAATTATGTTCATAAATGAGAAGAGATGACCGATGGCTTTGGGAGGAAAACAGTTTTTATGCCAAGTGACATACACCTCCGCAACGGATAAAATACAATTCAGTTTGCCTCTCTGATCTGAAATATACTGAGGTTTTGCTAAGGTGTTTAACAGTTGGGGGGGATGACATTTCAGCATCAACATCCCGCCTGTCCCAGGAACACTTGAGCACTTGCCGTGTTCTGGGTACTGTGCGAAGCACTTTGCCAGGAGGGTCCACACCACAACCTCGTTACTGGCTACCTACCCTCAGAAGAGTATGCTGAGCCTCTGAGAGCTGAAATTGGTTCAGGGAGTATAAGAGGCACATGACTTTAACAAATTTCTTTTTCTTCCGTAAGTATAAAAAAAATCAAGAAGTATTATGAGACACTGAAACATCCATAATTCGTCAAGTCAGTTTCATAGATTAAATAATAAATGTAAAAAGAGTTTCCAGGAAAGAGAGGTCATGGAAATATTGCTATTTGTTTAAAAAAAAAATGACTGAAACAGAAAAGCAGAGTAAATAATATTTTTTAAAAGAACCTCCAGAAATATAAAACACCAAGAAATTATATCATCTGCATGTTTACATAGAAACACTGAATTTTCCCGCTTCACACTGCTTTTAGCATTTAGCCTTACTTTACTTTTTGCCTATCAAAACACACAAAAGACGTTCACTTTCACTTTTTAAAACCAGATGCAAATAATAAGGAAAGTGTTGAGTAAATGGAGAACACTGAATGGATTCTCAGCACACACGCACGCACACACACACATTTGTACACACGCACCCCCCAAGAATTATTCCAGAATAACCCATAAAACAATTCAAAGTTCTCTTTAGCTTTTGGAAATAATATGTGGTCACATGTAAACTTTAATTACTCAGATAATACCATGGACGGGACAGGGAGTCACAGAATTCAGAATGCAAGTTGAGTTTCTTCTCTGATTTTAGAAAGAAAGAAAGAAAGAAAGGACTACTTGCCCTTTCTAATGTATCTAAGATAAATGGGAGAAATGTGCAGAGATGGACTTTTTCTTTTAACGGAATAATGTCAGGAGCAAATGTTCCCTTTTCTCTGACCCAGTTGTAACCAAATTCTCTGTCGAGCTCGTCCCTGCATGTACCCTGTGTACGACTGTGTATTTCTTCTTTAAATTACAGGATGGCAGCGGGATTCCCTGCAGCCGGAGCACCAAAGTGACAGCTGTTTATCATTATCCTCATCAAGGGAATGTAAAATAAAAATAGTAATTGGTCTCTGATCTTTGAGGCAAAAAAGAACGGTCTGCAAACATTTAACCTTTTATGTGCAAGTTCATTGATGCTGTTTACAAAATGTGAATAATATTGTGAAAACCAGCTTTCTTCTGAAAAATACAATGGACCGGCCTTCCTATTGCCAATTTTGTTCTAAACAGCTTTTGGGAGACCTAATGCAACTTAAACAATGAAAAATAACAACTCAGAGCTGTAACTTGTTTATAAACAATATTGTCATTTTCTTTCTTGTGAAGCCATTTGCATGGTACTTAAGAAACAGTCTGTTTTATGTTTTAATTTAAAAGCTTTCTCCTAGAGACTTAATACTTTGACAGGTGAGAGGACAAAAGAGTCGCACCGGAAATAATTCCCACCGTACCTTAGAGCAACCATTACAAGAGGTGGGTTGGATGGGGGATGTCTATTTTTCGTGTGTTTTGTTTTCACCTCTTTTCTTTCCTTAAATTTCTTACCCAATTATGTCATAGGCTTCTTGGAGGATCACTGAAACCACCTCTATAAGGTTATTTTCTTAAGGCGACTGTAACTCTTTAAAAGTGGAATGACAGAAATGCAAAGTGTCCCGGCAACACCACCTGCATAAACCTCCTAGTTAATGGGGCGGGGGTGGGGGGTTTGCTGCGTCTCTTCTCACCAATGGAGAGCATCGCACCATAACCTACAGAACTACACAAGCGGTTTTTCCAGATAAGCAATGCTTGCCCCTTTCTAAGTATCTTATTATTGTCATATAATTTCTCCCCTACCTTAAACAAACAGTAGAAAAATATCACTTAACTTTTTCTTAGTGAATCAGGTCATCATTGCAAAAAATAGTGTCACCACGCTAACGCAGCTTTGCATTTTCCAGCCCCGTATTATGAAGAATGTGTCACTGAAAGCTTTCCCCACTTTCAGTCATGCACTTCTAATTTGCGGAGGCAAGTTCGAGGCTACTTTGCAGAGTCAGGCAATGAAACTTGTAAAAACCCAAAAAACCAAACTCAAAAGCTATGGAAAACACATGCTCCAGAAAGCCTTTGAGAGGAGTCGAGATTGTAGCCTGCTGCCTTGTGACAGGTATGTCCTTAATTATGTAAGCAACAATACCGGTTCAGTGTCTCAGCTGAGCCGTGAGGGGTACGAAGGAAGTCGAAAGATGGTGAGCCTCCCCTCGGGCAGGGAGCGCAGGGGAGAAGGGTCCGCGGGGTCGAGGGCAGCCCTTAGGGACGACCCCACGGGAGACAGAGCTCATGGGCTGGGGGAGATTTCAGACACTGGGCACGCGCGCACTGTTCTGTGCTTAGGACTCGGTCTACGCCCGATGCGTAGCCAGGAGCTTCGGAAATGAAGACTGTAGTCCGGAGCTGGCATTGACCTGCACCTCCAGGCTGCCAGGAACATCCCGGGGACAGGACGAGACACTAAATCTCACCCGGTCCCGGGAGCAGTGATTCACGGGACAGAGCAGGACCGGCTCTGCGTCTCTCATTGTCATCACTGTCCTTCCCTCCCTCTTCCCCTCTCCCTGCTGCTGCCTTTTCCTTCTCCCTCCAGCCCTACAAGGCATCATGACAAACATTATGAAACTATGTGGTTAATGTGAAATTAAACAGCCACTAAAAAACCACATAGGATTGGAAAGATACGTACTTGACTAAAAACAACAAACCTATGTCAATGGGTGGCTCTTTTTTTCAATCTCTCAGCCCAATAGCTGCTAACACTCTCTTTCTGAGTGGGGCCAATGAAGGCCTACGTCTCTGATACACAATTTGAATGACGACAGCAATGAATAAGGAGTATCTGGAGGGATAAGGAGAAGGATTTCCCTCCTATGACTGACAAGTCCCTGCATTTGCATTTAAGATGCCTTGAGGGGCGCCTGGGTGGCTCAGTGGGTTCGGCCGCTGCCTTCGCTCAGGTCATGATCTCAGGATCCTGGGATCGAGCCCCGCGTTGGGCTCTCTGCTCAGCGGGGAGCCTGCTTCCCTCTCTCTCTGCCTGCCTCTCTGCCTACTTGTGATCTCTGTCAAGTAAATAGGTAAAATCTTAAAAAAAAAAAAAAAAAAGATGCCTTGAACAATAGCTTTTATCCGCAACTGTAGAGACAAATGTGGATATGAGGATTCTTAGAGAAGTCTGAGAACCTACCCTGAGGTCCTCCCAGAAGTTATAATTCCTTTAAAAAAAGATTATATTTATTTATTTGAGAGAGACAGAGATAGTGACAGAGATAATGAGAGAGAGCACACGCGGGGAGGAGAGGGAGAAGCAGGGTCCCCATGGAAGCAGGGAGCCTGACTCAGGGCTTGATCCCAGGACCCTGGGATCATGACCTGAGCCGAAGGCAGATGCTCAACTGACTGAGCCACCCAGATGCCCCAAAGTCATAGTAATTCCAATCTAGTTTTTAATCTATAATCTATCTAAAGTCATATATTGCTTTATACTAACAGGTAAGTTTATGAATATGAAATATTCATATATTTTAAACACATCATCGACTACTGCTATTTAAACAATCTTGAGAATTTTCTCTAAACTTGTGAATATTTATTTTTGGAAAATTTTTATCTTTATATACTCAGTTTGCTTACCACAGCACAACGACCTTTTGTCTAAACAACAAATGATCTTAGCAGAACAGATTTAACAATTTCTTTAAAAATAACCACTGGTCTCACCACCTTTTTTTGGTTTCAGATACTATTAGTCATTTTAAAAGGGTCAAAACTATTTTTCAAGTATTGACTCTTGGCAAAAATATCTGTTTAAAATTTAACTTTGTTAAAAAGAAAACCCTATTTCTAAGGAGAACTAGAATCAACTGACACAAATTCCCTTTTTATTGAAAAAAAAAAATCCACAACATTTCTTTGGAGTAGTCAAGCAGGAAACAATATTTCCAAAGAAAAATCTCCAGAAAATAGGATCAAATACAATAGGGTAAACATAAAGACAATTTGTGATGGTTAATTTTGTGTGTCAACTTGAGTTGGTACCCAGATATGTGTTGCAAACCTTATTCTCAGTATTTCTGTAAGAGTATTTTTTTTAAAAGATTTTATTTATTTATTCGACAGAGAGATCACAAGTAGGCAGATAGGCAGGCAGAGAGAGAGGAGGAAGCAGGCTCTCCGGGGAGCAGAGAGCCCAATGCGGGGCTCAATCCCAGGACCGTGGGATCATGACCTGAGCCGAAGGCAGAGGCTTTAACCCACTGAGCCACCCAGGTGCCCCTGTAAGAGTATTTTTGAATGAGATTCATACTGAAACTGGTAGACTCTGAGTAAAGCAGATTGTTCTCCATAATGTAGGTGGGCCTTATCCAATCAGTTGAAGGACTGAATAGGACAAAAAGAACTGGCCCTCTCCAGCGAAAGGGAATTCTCCTGCCTACTGCCTTCAGACTTCATCTGCAACATGGCTCTTTCTCATTCTACAGAAGACTGCTTTCGGACTTGAACCTGAACACTGGATCTCCTGGGACTGCAGCCTGCCAGTCTACCCTTCACATTCTGGACTTGCCAGCCTCAAAAATTGTGTGAGCCAATTCCATATAAAAAATCATTTATCTATGTGTGGGTCTATCTATCTTGACACGCATGTATGCGCACACATATATCCTATTGTTTCTCTAACGATCAAAAGGATATTGATCGTTAGAATAACTAACAATCAGTTCGTACACCCTAACACAGTAACAGTCTCACTATTGATCATAAAACAGTATGTGATTCAATGTTACGTTGCTTCTTGGAGCTCACATATGCTTCAAGAGTTCAGAGAAGCGGGAATCAGGAAGGGCTGAAACACTGGGCCTGCTCTACTGATTTACCTTTACTTCACAGCATTCTCTAAAGAAGACCCCCCACCCCCAGCCGTGTGGGCCGGAGAGCTGACGGGCTGCAGAGGTCAGGTGGAGCCACTCTCTCCGCCCACCCGGCCTAGCCCCCGTGATGGCAGAGATGGCACGCGGCCGCGCAAAGCCAATCGCGCCACATTTGCCAGAACTCTTAACAAGAAGCTTCCTTCCATCTAGGAATGGCAGCTTTCTAAGAAGTAAGCCCGAAGGCAGGTGTGCCTCGGAGTGGAGAGGAGTCACACTGCCTGCCAGTGGCGCCAACAGGGAGAGGGCATAGTTGAGAGACGGCGACGGGCCGGTGTCTCCAGACATCACGCGAGGGTGCGGACCTGGCTGCGACGGCCCTGTCTCCGGCTTGTGCAGTTACACCAGCCAGGAAACTGCTTTCTGTTGTGCTTTAGAAGTCGGGTTGGCTTGACTTGAAGTTCTCTTGCCCCTGAAGAGCCGGGGTGAATCCGCCACTCACTCGGGATGTTCTCTCAACCTGAAGCGCTCCCTTCCAAGCCCACCTGCCCCCTGGGGGTTAGCACTTCCGGGGGGTCTCTGAGGGCTGCCTCTGAAATACAGCCCCTCTCCTCCCTCTCCTCCCTGCGCCTGAACATCCAGCCTAGACCTCTCAGCCTCCGTCCTGTACCTCGGGTGCACACACGTCCCTTCCCAGCCCAACTGAAAGCTGCTTGAGATACATAATCCTTCAAAGTGCAGTGCAAATGCGATACCCCTTGCTTTACATGCAAAAATGTCTTAGTAAGTGAGAATGCCACGGATTAAAAACACACGAGGGTCAAACTGTGGGTAGAATCATGACTTGTTGCAGGAGTAGAGAAACAAACGACCAAGCTTTTAAAGAAGTCACTAGAGTCAAGGGTTTCACATGTCTTCAGGCTCCCCTGACCACTGTCCTTGACGAAGCCGTCATCTGAGGTCAACTGGAGAATTCCCCCAAGGCCTCAAGATAACTCTTTCAGCCGCCCCCACATGTGAATTAGTGCACACCCTCTGTCAGGCATTCCAGGGCCCAGTGGCCTTATCAGATGATCCAGATAAAGAGTCTATAAACTGTTCTAGAAAATTTAGGTCCGTTTCTGTTAACAGGAGAGATTCAAGTAAAATCAGAACCAATCTGCCAAGCTGAGCTGTCATAAATCCCTTGTTCCCAGTCTTCAAAGAGAGAACGTTTTTGGAGGTAACAACGGACCACGTCTGTCCGGGCCACCAGACAGACAGCATGCATGGACGTGGCCCAGAACTGGCAAGGTACTTCCAAAGCTGCCCCAAATAGAACTTCCATCTCTGTAAATTCTCATTCCCAATTAAGAGAGAAACTAAAATGTAGAAGGCTTTGTCTCAAGGTAGGCAAATCTCCAGTGTGCAGAAAATAGAAATTCATGAAGATGATAAGAATACAATATACTGGAGATGCTAAAAATTCTGACATCGAAAAACCGATTGATTCCACAGAGATCGATATGCTGGAAGTAATAGGCATTTTGTCTGTAGTTTATTGTTTTGTTACTTCTCTCTATCCCTTTCCTGAAATTGCGTGTATTGCCTGATTCACAATATGGCAGAAATAATAAACAGAAAACAAAACGTTCTTTGCTTCACCTTGATCGTGACATTTGCTTCAAGTTCTGCCTACTCCTCACAGAGCGGCAAAAACTAACAAAGGCAAGACTGCTTTAAAATCAGCAACTGATGGCAGGCAGCACTTATAATAAAAAATAAAACTAAGGTAAATTTGATGGGGGCAATTCTTAGGAGAAAGTCTGTAGTATTTTAAAATTTATATACAAGAGATTGCACTGAGGGCTGTGTTAATAAGATTGGTAAAGACGGCTTGAGGTATAAGAGAAAAAGTTGAGGTGGTTTCTTAAAACTTTCTTTCCCTAGACCGTTTTTAAATTAGTTTAGGAGCAGAAATCAGACTATAACCACTAATAAACACTGATGAAATTACAATTTCAAATAATGCTTTTTATGACCAGAACAAGATGTTCCTTTATAGAATAACAAGGTAACTTTAGATTGGATATGTAAATATTGCTAAGAAAACACATTACTGCTTGCATTCACCATTTCCCCCCAATTTCTTTTTTCCTAACCATGGCTTCAAAATTCTTAGAAATGTTATCATTAGTGAGTACTATAATATCCCCTCTGCCAATTGCTTATGTCTACTCAATTCATATAAATACTTTCAAATTAAAATAGGTATAATGATTTCTGAATTAAAGAGTAAAACCTCTTTGAAATTATCATCACCAAGTTTCATTCTACACTGGTGGCCAAAGGCACTGAAAAAGAAATGTGACAACATTATGCATCTAATTCAATACAATTTCTAGCAACATTCCACAGTCATTTATAAAATACCTGGGAATATGCAGAAAATGGAAACGGCAAGATATCAATTTTTAGAGGGCTCAAGACTGAAATGCACATGGCTTAAGGAAGCATATTTTATGCAATACCAAGATGGTATTTGTGATTAAAATTTAAAAGGCATTAAAATAAATCAATGAAATAATTCTGGATGGCAATTCCTACCATTTCAACAGAACCCGTGCCTCACTTAACGATATATTCCATACTCCTGTAAGTAACACACTCCACTGGGTCTGTGGGAGAACCCCCGAATCAAAGAAACTGTAAGGAAAATACTTGGACTAAACACACATGTGTAACATTCTTCAAATATAATTAAAAAAAATTCTATCTGACTCTAGATTACCCCACACTCCCAAACCACTTTGGTTTGAGCAACGATTTAGAACAGTAACCAAGAGTATGAACTACGGAACCAGATGAACTATGTTCATGTCTTGTTTCTGCCACTAATTTGCTTTGTGACTTCAGTGACATTAAAGCGAAGAAGTCTGTCAGCCTCTCTCGGCCTTAACCTCTGCGCCGTCAGCGGGGCAAGGTCGGCACGTGACACACGTAGCAGGCGCTGGCAGCCGTAGGCGACACGGCGTCGCTGACAAGGCGCACAAGCACGGAGCCCGGCAGAGCGAGAGCTCGACAGAGGTGAACTGTATGACTTGAGATAATCGATATAAATGACTTAAATGGGTTTACAAAATTCATAAATCTGAGCTTGGTTTACAAAAATTCAGAAGGTCCCTTGCAAAGCCTTTGAGAGTGTTTTCTGAAACAGAGAAAGAAACTGGGCTACCATCTTACCAGTCACTACTTGTGGGCTTATTGCACTAAGGGCACCAGGTCCTTCACTCCCTACCTGAGCACGAGAGGCTCGGACTCAGTGTCCAGAGGCCCTGCCAGCTCTATCATTCAATGACTAGAAGAAAAGGAAGTGCGTCCCAGCTTCATGTAAGCCATGAGAGCGTTCAGAAATATGACCTAACTGGGGAGCACCCAGTGACTACAAGAACTCCAGCAAAATCTTCTGGGCACGCTGGGGAAAACTAGAGCTCCAATGAGCAAGAGAGTGAGCTAGAACTGGTGACTTTCTAAGAATCCTCCCAAAGTCTGTGTGGTTCAATAATGGGTCAAAAACACAGACACAGTCCCTTTCCTTAGCTCTAAAATCACCAGGCCGAGGAAGACAGCTGGAGCTGCCAGTCAAAAGAGAAAAACAGGGGCATCTGGGTGGCTCAGTGGGTTAAGCCTCTGCCTTCGGCTCAGGTCATGATCCCAGGGTCCTGGGATGGAGCCCCACGTCGGGCTCTCTGCTCAGCGGGGAGCCTGCTTCCTCCTCTCTCTCTGCCTGCCTCTCTGCCTGCTTGTGATCTCTGTCTGTCAAATAAATAAATAAAATCTTTAAAAAAAAAAGAAAAACACTAGCTTTATCTGGAATATTTCTTGGAAAAGACAAAACAATGAATGTCAACAATGTTCAAATGCATTCACATACAGTATGTCAGTTCGTCCTCCGACAGTCTTGTGGGACAGAAGCACATGAGGAATAAAGGATGAGGCAGAGTGAGATCACTTGGTTCCACTACTTACCAGCCCTGGGAACCTGGGGGGGGGTTAATTAATCTCTGATACTTCAGCGTTCTGTCCAACAGAGTAACAACGGTACCTATTATAATCATTACCTTTCAAGGATGGTTGTGCGGATTAAGTAAACGGCTGGTGCAGACATTCAGAAGAGTGCCTGGCCCATAATAAACACTCAGTAAATGTCAGCCATTCCTGTTTTTCCCCTTTAGGAGGAGGGAATGGAAGCACAGGGAGGGGAATGGATGGGCCTGAAAATCACGGATAGTAAGACTGAATCAGGACCCTGACCCAGCTTGCGTACGTTTTTCCTGCTCTTAATACACCCTCCTCACTGCTTTCGCTCATTCACCACACTGCAGTAGAGATGAGTACTAAAAGTGAAATTAAATGGAAAGTGACAAGTTTTTAAAAATTAGACCTTTTTCTTACTCCTCTGACAGGTGATGCTCCAGAGTTCTAACATTCCGAAGAAATCAAATACAGCACTGTCCAGTAGAAATAAAACATAAGTCATATTTCTGTAGCCATGCCAAATAAAGCCAGTGAAATGCACTTTAATAATGTTTCATTTAAGCAGACATATCCAGAATACTATCACTTAAAGAAATGCTATCATTCTGATGTGTTTATAGGCTGAGTTGTATCCATCCCAAATGTGTTGAAGTCCCAACTCCTAGTACCTCAGAATGGGACTGTATGAGGAAATAGGATCTTTTAAGAGGTAACTAAATTACAATGAGACCATTTCAGGTAGGCTGTAAGCTACTGTGACTGGTGTCCTTATAAGGAGAGATTAGGACCCGAGCACACAGAGAGGGAAGGCCATGTGATGACACAGGAAGACAGCCGTCCACAAACCCAGGAGAGGGGCCTCCCACGAAACCAACCCTGCTGACACTTTGATCTCAGGTTTCTGGCTTCCGGAATTGTGAGAAAATAAATTTCTGTGGTTTAAGCCACTTTGCGGGACCCTTTGTCATAGCAGCTCTAGCAAACAAATGCAACATGTAATTAATATAAAAATCACTAAAGAGATAGTTGCATTCTTTTCTGTTTTTGTACCAAGTACCGGACTCCAGTGTGCATTTATGCTTACAGCATGTCTCAATTTGCACCAGCCACATTTCAAAGGCTCAGGAACAACACGTAGCTAGTGGCTACTGCACTGGGCTGTGTAAGTACAAATTAGGTCCATGGTATTATATCTTTCATATAAAGTGCTTTTTTAAGTTCTAAAAAAAATACATGTTTTTAAAAAGAATCTTTATGAAGGATTGCTTATTAACAATCTTAAGTGCCAGTTCCACTGCTAAAACAATACTGCTGATTCATTCTGATAAAAATACATTAGATTCATATTCTCGGGATGGCCACTTGGTAAATCCTACATTTCCTAGTTAAGTGTTCAAAGTTTTATCTCCTTGGGTTATAGCATCAAATGAGACTTTGAGAGAGCATAAAGTGATTTCATTAACAGGTTGTACAGTTAATTTTAACTTTTATTGAGACACTGCCAGTAGGAGGACGATGTTCTGTGTTTATGGCTTTAGGATGACAAGAAGAGAGAGCCATATGCTTGACAGGAATCCCCTCGAAATGATGAAGCTATTAGTAGCACACTCAGTCCTTCCTCATTCACGAATGATTCTTCTAACTTTTCCAGACCCTCAGCCGGATCCAGTATTAGCCTAATGATCACTGTGGTGCTCATGAACACCTTCATCACAGACACAAGACTCTCCTTCTTCCCCAAATCAGATAAATGTGCTAATAATCCATGTTTCATTGAAAAGTTGGTCAGAGGGCTGGGAATGAATTTACGAATTAAACTGGTATCGGGGAAAGCCCGAGGGTTTTTAAAAACCTATAACTGTGTAAGCACGTCTCAAAGCATATCCACTGAGGGCTGATGGCCCCTGGAATAAAACCAAAGAGTTTTTAAAGCCACGACTCTCGCATCTTGTATCTTAAAGGATGAAGACGACTCACAACCAGTGTTTGGTTATTTTTGCCCTTCTGGAGGCCCCACCTATAGGCTGCCCAACTCCCATTACCCCTTAATCTGGGTGTATCTTTTGGTAAAAACAGGTAAAACACAGAGCAGGCCTTACGTAACCTAAAGTATTACTGTTTCTCGACTTTTGGGGTTTAGGGATGTGTCCCTGGGGATAAGTAATTTTTTCAGTGCCAATGTAAACATTTTGTGTTTTCACTTTACTATATATATATTTTTAAACCACAATAACTTGTGCGATTAACTTTTTATCATTTCACACATTAATATTCCAGTTGGTATTTCTAAAAGATAAGGACTCCTTTTCAAAAACCATAACCATGATACCACCATCACACACAAAATATTTAACAAGAATCATTTAACATCAGTAACTACTTTTTAAGTCCTTTCATCTGGGAAAATTTAAATTTATGTAAAAGTGGAGAGAGAATAAAGGGAATAACAGAAATGAACCTTCAGGTGCTCAATGCTCAGCCTCAACAACTGGCCATGTGCTTATCCTTGTCCCAGCTATGTTCCCCAACAATGTTGAGGCAAACTCCAGCACCATGTGATTTTACCTGTAAATATCTTAGTACGTATTCCTAAAAGAAAAGGACCCTTGGAAAACATAGCCACAATACTAGCACACCTAAAAAATATTAATAATAATTTCTTAACATTACAAATATAGTTGACCCTTGAACAACACCGGTTTGAACCATGTGGGTCCGTTTATGCACTTTTCCAATAAATAGAGGAATACTGTAAATGTATTTTCTCTTCTTTAAGGTTTCTAAATAACATTTTCTTTTCTCTAGCTTACTTTATTGGAAGAGTAAAGTCTAGAACACATAGAACATACAAAGTGTGTGCTAATAGTTTATATTACTGGTAAGGCTTCTGGCCAACGGGTTACTAGTTCAGTTTTTGGGGAGTCAAAAGTTATCCCGCACAGGGCATGGGGCTCCCCTGAGCCCCACATTGTTCAAGGGCCAACTGTATTCTGTGTTCACAGTACACCTCCCCAACTGTCTCTAAAAAATGTTTTTAAGGATACGTGTTTGAATTGGAATCCAAATAAGTCCATGCGCCAGGATTGGCAGATATAGCTCTTGGGGTTATTTTAGTCTAAAGATTTCTCCTCCATCTCATTCTCTCTCTCTCTTTTCCTTGAAATCTATGGTTGTGGTCATTTGTCCTGTAGATTCCATTCCATTCCCCAGTTTGGATGTGGCAGATTTAACCCACCTGGGTATCATTAATGGGCTCTTCTACCCCCGTATTCCCCATTATTTGGTACTTTAATCTCTAGGCTCAATTTTGCCTTTGTAACTGACTCTTTTTGAGTTCGGAAGAGGCAACTACATCAAAATTGATATGCAGACTAGATATTAATATTGTAGAGTAGAAAATGAGCCCCTCACGTACGGTGCAAACACGACGTCCTGCTGTCCTCTTTGTAGAGTCTTTACCTTGGCCGAAACCAGTGTACCGAGGCATAGGGAATTATTACAATTAGTTCATGCTACGTATTGAACATATAACATAGAGTGAGAAACCTACTCGGTGCCCTGGGAGGTGAAAGGGAGGAACCCAACACAATCTGTGCTCTTGAGAAGTTTACCGTCTATCTGGGAGGAGCAGTGACAGGAAGCGTGTCATAATCGTAGCACACAGTACGTCCTCTGTACTATGATAAAGCTTTTACGTCTAATCAGCTTCCCAAGGGAGGAGCAACTTCTAGAGTTTTCAGAAGCCAGAGAGAGAAAGCAGGTGAGACTTGGCTTGATTGTACTGGGGCGTGCAGACCTCAAGAAGGTGTGCAGGCAAGGGGAACAAAAGGAACAGAGGTAGAAGTTAGCTTGATACGTTGGGGGAAATATTGGGGAGGGCATGGTGACAAGCATGTTTTAAAGGATACAATCCAACGATGTTTTAGGAAGATTACTATGGCAGCTGTTTTCAGGCTCAGTTTATTTAAGGAGGGTAAGACTAGAAGCAGGGAGACTAATTACTGTCTGGGGTAGAAATGGCATGGTATGTGTCAGGATATCGGGGTCACAGAATGTTTCTTACAGGGCACGAAGGACGTGTATATACGAAGCTAAAAAAGGAGCCACTCGACAAAAGGCCAAAGACACCAGAGAAGGCAGCTGTGTGCGTGAGATTTTAGAGGATATCAAAAACAAAAGAGACTCCGTGTATTGGTAAAGAAGTATTTAGAGAATTACCTTCTACGCCACATCCCAGCTCTACGTAGCCATTCACTATTTCTAGATCAAAACACGCACATCACAACCTGGTGCTTTTGGCCATGCTGCCCCCTCAGATATGACTACCCTTCTGCCTAAAATCTGACCGCTACAGTCCTTCCATTATCCAAGGCCTGGCCCATATGTCAGGCCCCTGTGGTATCCTCTTCCCTGATGAAATTAATTAGAAGTGATCTCTTCTTCCTACATATTCAAAGCTTATTTAAATTTTTTTTCTTAAAAATCTACATTTTTTTCCCCTGAATTATTATTAATTGCTTCCTACTAGGCCTTTCCCACTGTATTGGAACATATTTCAGGAGCTCTTCCACAGTGTTTACTAAAGGAAGGCGGACTCTTTCCTCTTGAACATTTAAGGAAAGGTTAAGAAGGGAACAGGGAAGAATGAAGATAGGGTCCTGGCAGCTTCATCTAGTTGGCCTCAACGTTCTCCCAGAGAAATGGGTGACACGCTTGGTGGGAAGGAAAGTGGGGGACTGGCATGAAGGGCCACTGTATTTGGATCAGGTGACATGTTCGTCAACAAAGAGGTGAGTAGGAGGAAGCGAAGACCCTTTTACATGTTGGAATCAGAAATTTGCAAGGGGCAGATTTTTGCGGCAAATGTTCTTTTACCAGGAGTTCGCAGTTGGAAGGACAGAGAAGGCAGACAGCAGAAGCACCCGGTGGTGTTGACCTGTGCAGTGAGTGTCACCATCATCAGTAGGGAACACTCAGCAGGGGAGGCTAGGGGAGGGGCAGAAGCGTGCCTCGGAGACCCTGAGATGATGCACAGGGCGCTCCGGTTGAGGGCACATGCTAACACAACCCATGTGGCCAGGCTCTCGGTCCGGCTGCCAAGAAGAGCCTGGGATGTTCTGGAAGGATTCAGAAGCTTGGGCCCCACCCACAGAGAGGCTGTGATGTAAGTGATCTGGGCGGGGGCATCTGTATTTTAAGTGTCCCCAGGTGAGCAGGAAGGAGACACCGATTGGAAAGGGCAGAAGGGGCGAGGGGACTGAAGGTTCTCCTGAGGGCAGGATACGGGATGAAGTGAAAATGCTATTTATGGTCTGAGGTCTGAAAATTCCCAGGAAACAGTAGGGTCTGACTTTACATAAAAGAAAGTATCTATGTTTTAGGATCCAAATGTGATCTCAGCTAGTTTCCACTGGACAGACGTCATTGCTCCCTGACAGTCATAACTGGCACTGTGGTAGGCAGATGGTTGAACGGTAAAGGGAAATTAAAAAAAAAAAAAAAAAGTAGTTATTTCAAAAAGAAAGTTGCCTATCCTAGAACAGACCAGGAGGGTCTTTCTGCGACCCAGTGGGACAGAGAAGGGACAAGCACTGAGGACCCAGGGTGCTCGGGAAATCTTACGTTGGCCAGACCCAAGGTCAGCCATTCAACTGACTGCTAGAGACCTCCTTTGGGAGGTAGCCTTGGGGTAACTCTCTGACCCCAACGGTAAAAATCAGGCCTAGCCCTGGTTTTCTTAGTGGCCATTTATGGCTCTCATTCATAAATTTGGCTAAGAGGTTTTCTGAATTCATTTACATTTCCTGCCAGCCCCTACCTTTTGGGACTAAGTTTATAACCTGTTATGTGAAGTAGATTTCCTTTCATTTTCCCTAAACTTACTTCATTCTGTCTTAAAGAGTGCCCTCCTTGTCCTAAAGAGAAAAAGTAAACAGGATTAGAAGATGAGGACAGATTGGCTGAAGCAAACAGGGCAGAGAAAGAGCGAGGTGTTACAAGGAACCGCAGACTAACCTTAAATCCATAGTATAGTTTAAAAGACACACAGGGCTGGAATGCACGACCAAGAGGGAGCCCAGAGGGAGCAAGAGGGAGCTACCCCACAATGGCTCCATTGTTCTCAGACCTGGTTAGAAACCTTCCAGGGACTCTGGGTCCTGTCTGGGGCGCCACTGCTCCAATGAAAGGGAGAAGCGGAATGCTTAGCAGATTTCAATAATACTGCTTAAGTCACTGGAAGTGGACCTGAAAGCAAAATTAAACAAATTGGGATTTTTCAGGTTGGAGAAAAGTTATTCTACACAAAAATACCTGGGCGATTACGTATAAAATAGGAAACAGTTGTTCTGCTCTCGAGTTAAAACACAGAGAAGGAATCACAAGGCATCAGAGGGCGGTTCAGCTCTGCGGTAAATAAGGAGCTTCCTGGCGCTGGCAGGTAACGTAGGTCGGAGAAAACTAGGCATTTTTTTTTTTTTAATAAAAAGTTCTATTTCCAGAACGATTTGGGCCTTGTAGGTGCCTCGATGGACAGCCCAGGGAGTAACTTACTGGGAGGCAGAGAGTAACAGACTAGGTAAAGGCACAAGCAGAGGAGGAAATAAGCACCTTAGAAAATACCAGGATCTGCGGTTAAAATATTTCTATGGATCATAGTTTGGGGAGCGTAAGGAAACAACAGCCATTTGAAAACCTATCGTTTCAGTGGGCCGGAGAGGAGCCCAAGTGTCTGTGGCACCTCCCCCCAAGGTCTTCGGAGGAAGCCCGGGAAAGGCAAGTTTGTGTTTTCCTGGGAAATGGGGCCGAGGTCGCGTGTAACAGAGCCCAGTCCGGGCGCTCGCGCAAGGCCCGTCGGCCTCGTGAAACCGCTCCTGAAAACGCTCTGTTCGAAGCAAAAGCAAATCAATGAGCTCAAGCAAAGGAGCCACAGAAATCGCCTAGAAACGGGTCCACGCGAGCCTGGACACGGCCCGCCCCAGCCCCGGGACCGCTCAGTCGCGGCTCCGACGCGGCCACGGGGGCAGGCGCCGCCCGAGCCCGTCCGCCACGGCCCCCCCACCCGGCTTAAATTCAGCAAGTTTACAAGTTCTCGGCGGGCGGGACATCCCGGCCCCGAATTGCAGAAGCGGAGCCCAAAGGCCGCTCGGAGATGCGGGCGCGCGGGGCCCACTTCCGGGTCCGACCGCGCGGACACCGGGGTCGGGGGTCGGGGGTCGGGGGTGGGGCCTCGGATCGCGGCAGACGCGCGGCGGGAGACCCCCGAGGGAGGCCGTGGGCGCGGGGCGGGGCGGTCCACGCGGCCTCCTGCGGGGCACAGCGGCGCCCCCCCCCCCCCCCCCCCCCCCCCCCCCCGCGGATGCTGGGTCAGGGCGGGTCGGGGCGTCCGGACACGTAGCTTATGTCATGTAAGTTCAGGGACGCCCCGGACTGAGTCACCGACAGGCGACCTGCTGGGGTGGGACGAAGCGGAAGGAGCCGGTTTAGGGGAAGCTCACCCCGCAGCAGGGCCCTGAGCCGCGGGCGGAAGTCCCCCCCCTCACCCACCCCCGGCCCCCCCGGCCCCAGTCTGCGGCTTCTCCGCTCCTCCCGGCCCGGCCCCAGCCTGGTGCACCGCGAGGGAGTCAACAGGGCCGCGGACAAGGGGGGGGTGGGGGTGGGGGTGTGGATGTGTGTGTGTGTGTGTGTGTGTGTTTGGGGTTTTTGCTTTTCTAAGCAGAAGGGATGGCCAATGGCACCTTGTTTTCTCTTCCATCGGTCTTAAGAAGAGCAGTCTGGAGCTCCCGGCCGAGACGCGGGGCATCAAACCGAGAGATTCCTTTGAAAAAGCCAGGCTGGGCGGCCCGGGCGTCCTGCCAACACTCAATGGGGTTTTGTTGCTGTCCCTGTGGCTGTTTCACTTTGGTGGGGCGGCAGCGGCGCAGAGATCGGGCTAAAATAAAAACACAGAACTCTCTCACACTAGCCCAGACGTTTGATAAACACGTTGTGGCAACAATAGCTCATCTCTTTAGGGCTGGCTATGAAAAGGGTATTTCCTAGTCCGCCCCACGCTAAACCAGAGCACATGCTGTCCTTTTCCCCGCCGGTCTCTAATGCACCTTATCCTGGAATAATGTTTTCCTCTGCTTTAGTGGATTTTGAAAATCAGCATTAATCTTTCCAGCGGTAGTTTACATTTTTTTTTTTACCTACACACACACACACATTCTTGCACAAGTTAGCAAGATTTAAAGCCTCTCATTTTTTATTCTTGAAACCCCAAAAGGGAAACTGTTCTTCACGTGCCAAAGAATACAGCCATTCATTATTTTTCTTTCTTTCTCCCTGTATATCCTCCCAATAGGATTAAAAGCAGTCTGCAGAGTGGGGGACGGGGCTGGGGGGTGGGAGGGAGAATGAGAAGGCCTGTTAACAGCCTCTGCTACACTCCTTCAACACGGTAGGGACCTCGGGCTTCAGACCGCAACTGTTTCCTTCCTTCTGAGCCTCGCACTTGGCCCTCTTCTTCTCAAACCATCCACTGATGCCTCTGGCTAGACGAGGCCTTTCTGACGATGAGAGAGGATGGAGAGGCCCAGGAAAACGATCATAACCCTGTCTTTGATTTTTTAAAAACAATTTCATCTCGAAATAGTTTCAGTTTTATAAAAAGGTTGCAAAATTCATACAAAGAATTCCTGTATGCTCTTGACCCAGATTCCTCAACTGTTAACATCTTCTAAAACCACACAATCAGTCAGGAAATTTTGAAGGCTCCTGGCCGGTTACTTTACAGTCTCTCTCAATTTGAGTTTATCTGACGTTTGCTAACTGAATTTATTTAGGTTATGCGCTTCTAAAAAGACTTCATTTATTTGGTTAGAGAGAAGCATGAGTGGGGGGTTGGAGGGGGAGTGGGCAAGGGAAAGAATCTCAAGCAGACCCCATGCTGAGATCAGAGCCCCAAAATAGGGCTCGGTCTCATGACCCTGAGATCGTGACCTGAGCCGGAATCAAGAGTCAGACACTCAATGGACCCAGGCAACCCTAGGCTATGCGTTTTTTGTTTTTTTTTTTAGCCCCATGAATGAGGTGTCTTCGGTGCATTATACCAAGACACATATGAGATCAGTCTGTCCCAGTGCTAGTGATGTTAACTTGATCACTTGGTTAAGATGGTGACCACTGGGTTTCCCCACTGTAAAGTTTCTATTTCTTTTCCCTTTTGGAATTAAGAAGTATTTTTTGGATGATATTTTGAGGTTATGTAAATAAGTTGTTTCTCATCATACTTTCAGCTGCTAATTTTAGCATCCCTTGATGAGTCTTGAGAGAAACGCTCATTTCTATGGTATTCTGCAAAGGATGGTTTTCTCTCTTCTCTTCTGAAAGTATCACTTGGATTTATGTTGTAGGGAAGAGCTTTCTCTTCTTCATTTACTTATTCAATTATTTATGGAAGTATAGCTTCTTTATTCTATGGCTTATAATCCATTACTACCATAATTTTGTTGCTGAATTGGTCTCAGATTTAATCCCTGGGAGGCTCCCTCAAGTCCATCTCCCATATCCTTAAACATGTCCCCATCACCTTTTTGAGTACTTCTTTATTCTTTACTTTCTGGAACCATAAGGTGTTCTGTACTCATTTTGTACTTTCTCCACTCCAGTCCTAATTTCTGCAAGGAGGCCTAGTTCCTTTAATCGGAACACAGTGTATAATGACTGCACCTCTTCTTGTTAGTTGGAGTGGGTACATAACCCTCCTAGTGGTCAAAAGTCACCAGCATGTGCATAGGGAGAAACACAGGCTCTGAACTTCCATTGTTTTGGGGGTCAACTTTTTCACAATCATAAACGGCAGTATGTCTCTCTCAGTTCATCCTATTTTGGAAATCCCTGGCAAATGACATGGAACTCACATAACTGAACTCTCAAGATCAATAAGATATGAATTGTTGTGAAATCTGAAGTATCATGAGATTATGATTTATACTAAGGAATATATATTTTGCTTTGGTCCTGTTCTTGGCAGAACTCCTGAAAACCTTGGAATTTTCTAAGTGATTAGACAAAAAAGTGTCTTTTGTTATTGACAATAGCCCCTCCCAATCATACCTGAGTTTATATTAATGGGGGGACTTTGGAAAGCACCTAAGGATGGGGGCTGGTAGCCAGTAGAAACAACCACGTGACTGATGAGAGGGTTGGAACTTTCAGCCCCATCCCCTCACCTCTGGGGGAGAGAGAGGGGCTGGAGATTGAGTTCACTTGCCAGTAGACAATGGGCAATGATTTAATCAATCACGTCTCTGTAATGAAACCTCCATGAAAACACAAGGGTAGGGTTCGGAGGGCTTTCAGCTTGGTGAAGACAGGGAGGTACTGGGAAAGCTGTATGCCCAGAGAGGGCACAGCAACCCTGTGCCCTTTCCCACATACCTTGCCCTATGCACGTCTTCCATCAGGCTGTTCCAGAGGTAAATCCTTTTATAATAAACCAGTAGTCTAGTAAAGAAACTGTTCTCTGAGTTATGTGAACCACTCTAACAAATTACCAAACTAGAAGACGGGTTGTAGGGACTTCTATCTGCCAGGCTGGTTGGAAGCATAGCTGACAGCCTGAATTTCTGACTGCCATCCACAGCTGGATAGGGGAGTGGGGCACTCCTATGGAACGGAAGCCTTTATCTGTGGGGTCTGACCATCTGCTGGGAGAGTGTCGGAACGGAGTTCAACTGTAGGACCGAGCCAGTGCCACAGTCTAGCTTAATGGGTGGAAAGGGCACACGTCTCGTTTCAGACGTTCAGTGATGGAGTGGAGCAGTCAGAGTAAAGGACATACACAGAGGAGTGTGTTTTCTTCTTAGAGGTATTTATGGATCTTTCATTACAGACTAAAAACCCACCCCAATTTGTGTTATGCTTAACACAGTGTAGTCTAGACTAAAACAAGGGAACCTTTTGCCAAAATACTTTAAAATTTTTTTTTTTAATTTTACTATTTGACAGGCAGAGATCTCAAGTAGGCAGAGAGAGAAGGGAAGCAGGCTCCCTGCTGAGCAGAGAGCCCGATGCGGGGCTCGATCCCAGGACCCCGAGATCATGACCTGAGCAGAAGGCAGAGGCTTTAACCCACTGAGCCACCGAGGCGCCCCTACTTTAACATTTTTTATCTGTTTTATAACTCACAAGTGAACAAAAGATGATTAGAGCTTCTAAGTGGTAATACAATTAAATACAAAATAAGCTGTTAAGTTTTTGTGGGAAAATAAAACTCACTGTCACATGGCTTTTAATTACTAGGCATTCTTATTGTGGTTGTTTTCGTGTTGTGTTAGATTTATTTAAATGTTTATCCACTTCTTTGTCCGTAATCCTCATGGATCATTTTCCTTCTTCCTAAAATTCCTCTTTAAGTAGTTCTTTCTGTGTGCATCCATTGGTGATAAATACTGTTTGGTTGTTTGCAATGTCTTTATTATGCCCTCACTATAAAATAATGCTTTAAGTTATGCAGTTGTAGGTTAACAACTCCTCTCTCTGTACTCTGGAAACTATTCCATTATTTCTGGTTTCCATTGTTGCTCTTAAGAAGCCTTAATTCTTGTTCCTTGGAAGTTGATCTCTTTTTTCTCTGGATGCTTTTAAGATTGTCTGCTTGTCTTTGGTGTTTTGAAATTTCGTTACAATGTGTATCTGCACGTTATCTGTAGTTTTCCTAGATCTTAGAATTCATGACTTACATCAATTTTGGAAATATTTTAGTCATTCTCCTAATCGCTTCTAGAATGATGATTAAACATAGGCTTAGACTTCCTCACGCTATCTTTCATGTCTCATACATTTCCTGTCTCTCTCCCTATGCTGCATTCTGGGCAACTGATACAGTTATGCAGTCAGCCCTTGCAGGAACTGGGGTGCACCAGCATCCAGGAACCAACTGAGAGCATCCCTTCCCAATTCTTCATTCACTGTCATCACACTGGCAGTTTAAAATTGGCCATGATAGGAGTAGGTGCAGCACGGAAGCTGGCAAACAGGACGTGAACAGGGGCTCTTCTACTCCCTTGGAGAAATAGTTATTGTTTATCAGCATGCAATCAGTATATGACCCATTTCACTTAGTCTCCTCAGCTGTTTAGTCTACTCAAAGTTTTATTTTTTAAAAGATTTTATTTATTTATCTGACAGAGAGAGACACAGTGAGAGAGGGAACACAAGCAGGGAGAGTGGGAGAGGGAGAAGCAGGCTTCCCGATGAGCACAGAGCCCGATACGGGGCTCAATCCCAGGACCCTGAGATCATGACCTGAACCAAAGGCAGATGCTTAGACTGAGCCACGCAGGTGCCCCTACTCATAAAGTTTTAACTTCAATAAGCATTTTCATTTCTAAAAGCTCTATTTGGTTCTTTAAAACATATGCATTGTGTTTTTTAAAAAGCTGTTCCTTTCTCAAGTTTATGAGTTGCTATTATTTCTTTAAGCATTTTAAACATAGTCCAGGGTGCCTGGGTGGCTCAGTCGGTTAAGCGTCTGCCTTTGGCTCAGGTCATGGTCTCAGGGTCCTGGTAGGGAGCCCTGCATCATCTGCTTCTCCGTCTTCCACTACACTCCCCACCCCCCGCTTGTGCTGTCATTCTCTCTCTCAGATAAATAAAATCTTAAAAAAAAAATAAACATAGTCCAAATTCTTTTCTACTGTTAATCTCTTGATGCCCTCATATGGTTTCTCTCTTTTTTTTTTTTTGAGTACTTTTAAATATTGGATTGTGTATTTATGTCCAGCTGGGTTTTATTTCCTATTAGGTCTGATGTGGGGGTGTGTACCTTCAAGGAATATTTATGTCCCTAAAGGCGCCCAAAACTGCTTCCCACCTGGACCACTTTAACTTAACGTCCCAGTTTTTATTCTGCTTGAACACGTTAAGGGGTATAAACTTGAACCCCAAATCACACAGATTCTCTAACAATGAATTCTCAAAGAAGACTTTTCTTTCCTTCTACCCAGAGCTTAGGCTGAGATAAATAGCTTTCTTTGTTTTCTCTCATTACTGGCAGATAGATTTATCTCAAAGGTGTGTATCTTTGAGGGTCCTGCTTACTGGCAGAGGGCTTGATTTCAATTTTCCAACATGTTCTGGCTGACACCGTTTCTCCTACCCCCACATGACCACGGAAAACCAAAGCTCAAGTACAGTGATGGCAAATGCCCCACGGACAGCTGTGGCTTCACCACAGTCTTAACCCCCCTACTTTCCTGTTTTCTCTCTATGGTGGCACCACAGTGTTTTCTGTATTTCTTGTGAGCTCAATTAGAAATTTAAAAAAGCACTTCTCACAATATTTCTAGATGTTTTGACGTTAAGATAGCTAGTTAAAAAACTGCTGGAAATCAAAGTCCCTTTTTAAAAGATCCTTTTCTAAGATTAGTACAGTTTAAAATAACAAAGATTTGTAAACTCTGATCAGTGCCTAGTCTTTTCTTTTACTTCAGAATATTCTACAGCAAAGTTTTATAAACCACACACACACACACACACACACACACACACACACACACACCGACACATGGTGTATTAAGTACTGTGTAATGATACTGTTACTGGCTACCCAGAAGAGCTACCCATCCTTGCAAGACATTTTGTAAACCATGAATAAGTAGAATAGAGGTTGATACTAAAAGCAAATTATAACCAAACCACTTTTTTTTTTTTTTTTTTTTGCCAAACTTTACTGGGTTCCAGGCACTTTAGATTTCTAGTTTCCTTTGATGCTAGTAACAATCTTGTGTACTATTCATATGAATATATACTTTGTATAAAGGTAGAGGTATACAGTTTTCAAAATGTTTTACTCCCATAACTCGCTTGGAGCTTTTGACAGACTTCTTTCCTTTTTCAAAAACTACCAGTCAAAAAAGATGTGTGCTTCTTCCAAGGCCATACAACATGAGCTGAAGAGGTAGGACTGAAATTCAGTGTTCAAAAACTGGGGCATTTTCCCTTTTCTATGGGGAAGGAAATCCTGTTGCAACAGAAGACTCTGTGATTAGGTCAGGGAGCCACACGGGGATCTGTAAGTAAAACAGTGGCTCAATTTTAGTAGAGTTTTAACTGCTTGTTTTGAGGGTTCCCCCCTGGGGTAACCCTCAGAAGTGCCGTAGTGATTTAGGGAATCTTTAGTTCAAAGAAGGCCCACGACAGAGACACCGGGCACAGTGGACTGGTGTTGTGAAGGCCTGCTCATTCCCTGCCTATTTTCAATATTAACATTCCCATCAAAAAAAAATCACTCACTAAAATTATTTTTCCATCTTGAATACAATAACAATTCTAAGGCACAGTCTCCCTACCTTCATTGGCAAATCCTTACAAACCAATAAACCGGGACTCCTCATGAATTCTTGCGCGCTCAGTGAGATTTGTAGTGACAGTTTTCGGTTCAAAAGTGCATTCTTGTTGTAACTGGACTACATGGGATCATCCAGTGGAATGAGGTCCAGTAACACACACACAGCTGTACTCTGAGAAGTAATTTTAGACGTCAAGATAATGTATGTCGAAGCTGTGCGAGACCACAACCCACCAGAGGATCACGATGCCTTTTGGCAAATGCTGTTTATTGTGTTAGTCTCCGGCTGTACAATGATCTGGAAAGCTGAAGGGTTGGAATTTGTCACGTAAGCCGTTCGTCCTCAGCTGCCAAGAGGTGGGCACATTCTGACCTCTGGAATTAAAGCTGGGCAGAGCTCCATATCCTATCCTATGAAGAATGTGGTCACCATAGCTCCAATGAAGACATCCTGTTTCGGCAACACGGTGTGAAGAAAACTTCACGACCATTAAAGTGTTTAGATGTTTTCCTTTCATTTTAGTTGGGTGGAAGTCCATTTTCTTTTAACCTATGTATAAACTAAATGTGTGTCTTGGTATTCGATTTTTTCCCCTATAGCTCTAACTTAAAAACAGCTGAAGTTACTTCCTGAATACATATAAAAACTCCTGAGCTCAGACCTGACATATCAAGTTGCAGCCTGAAGAATTTTTTTTGAGCTGATGGTTTATGCGGAAAATGCTGACAGATGTCCAACAGCCTGAGCAAAGCAATCTGTAAGGGAGTTCTGGGCAAGAGCCCATGCGGCTGCTTTGAAAGTGCTAAATTCTTGTCACTAAATAATTTTACTTAAAAAAAATCCTATGATTTACTATATTAAAATTTTAACAGATATTTGGAGAAAGCCATCAATTACTCTGTTGCTAAATTTTGGAACTGGCTGGTTCCTATTTTGCATTTTTCTCTGGGCACAAGAAATTCTCTATCATTCTAAAGGCTCCGATAAGAGCCAGAGTTCTCGAATTATGACCTGTGGCTGCTGCCACAATGTATGCTGCTGGAGGGAGCCCTGAAATTATGACCTTCAAAGCACAGAGAAAATTTTTTAAAATGCTGCAGGAGGTCCCTGGAACCAAGAGAATCTGGATGGTAAATATTTGCTACATTTGGGGCAGTGACTTTTCTTTGCTGGTCTACTGAAATAGGAGTCAGAGGACTCAAACTGCAAACTGCATAGGTCTGATCAGAAACAACTGAATGTCTCTAAGTATCCTACGGGGGTTCAGAGTTTCCCAGGAGGGTAATATTTTAAAGGCTATCAGTGGATGCAAATGAATTTCAGCCATCAGAAAGAAGAAGAGGGGAACAGTACCTTCGTCTCTGGGAGGCCTGGCCTTTCAGACAGGCTCCATTTTGGATGATTCTGTTTAGCCGGCCTCCATTTGCCACCATCGTTTCGGTTGGGAATGGGAGCACACTTCTTACCCTTGAACTGCTCAGCAGTGTTAAGCTGTTAACAGCCGGCAAGTTCCATGCACATGCAGACAGATAAGTTCCCACTGATACAAAAAGATCCTAAGAATTGTGCTTGTGTAAGAGAGCAAAACCCTTTTTACAAAGTCAGTATGACAGGAGTAAGAACTGCAATTTTCTTCTTCCCTGTTGGTCTGTCCAGCAGCCTCCTGCCTCTGACAGTCTAACAGGTGATCTAGATACTTTACTGCATTGCTGTGCTCCTTGCAGGACCGTTTTCACATTATTTTTCTCCAAAGCCAAGCACGTTGTTTCTTCCTTTCTAGCAGCCCGCGATAGTTAGCGATCTTCTGAAAGTGTGAGTGCCGCACGAATGACTAAGTGGCATGGAAGGTGTCGTTTTGCAAAGTGAAAAAACCCACAGATCTAGGTTCCCGAGCGTATGAGCTCATTAGCCAGAGATCTAGTCCACCTACAAGAAACACACACGCACTGATGAGATAAAATGGAAGGGTATAAAAAATGTGGGCCACTTCACAATGTTATTACCAGAAAGCCCTAAAGAAGAATGGAAATGCCAAGTCAACGGCCACTAAACATAGAGAAGAAAGATGTTCTGTAACAGCTTTTAACGTCTTTGTTTGAAAAATTTATAGATTAGTTGGAGTGGAAAATAGGAAAATTTCTGCCTGTTAGGTTTATCATTTGCATGATGTGAGAAAACAACAGGCCTTTTTTTCCCCAGAAATCTACACCAATCTAGCACTTTGTATGTATTGCGTACACGCATCACCCAATGTACATGTTTGCTGATTTAGCATAATTTTTTTTCTGCCTCTTCTCCTCACTCTTCTGGCCTCAGGATGAAGATCTAGTGCTTTTGTGTTTCCTCCTGCTGACACCATGGTCATCCCCTCCACGTGTCACTGTATCACTGAAATGACTGAGCATAGCCGCTTGATTCAGCATAGTAAGTCCTGAATGTGAAAATATTTTTTGGCCAAAATGCCCATAGAACATTGAATTCTTTAGAAGGTTAGTGAACACTGTCTTCGTGTATTCCATTCTAGTGAAAGACTCAGGAGATGAACACGAGTTTTTTTTAATCTTGACTTAGAAAATGGGTATTTGGTAATGTATTCCTATATCCATTTATATTACCTTCATGTAAAATTCAAAACAGAATATTTTATGATTTTTTTATTAAAATGATCTAAAGTTAATGACAACTCGGTCCAAGGCTGTATCAGAACACAACCAGCGGACTAAGTGAAGATGGGTCACTTATTCTCAGGCAAACTAGGAAGGGAAAATAAAACGTGTTGAGCTTTTATAAGCTCTCTCTGTACCAGCAACAGATCGAACGTTAGCAGCGGCAATCACTTACCGAGAATTTCTAAGCGCCAGGGACAGAACTCAGGGCCTTACTGATTTGATTTTCTCTTTTAATCATCACACTAACCCTTGAGGGGCGTGTGTTCACTCTCCGTTTGCACCTCGGGAGACTGAGGCCCCAACTATTCAGTAGTCTGTCCAGACAGTGCACGAGTCAGCATCCAAAACCTCTGCACCCCCAGAAAACAGCCAGTCTCCTTGAAATGGCTAACCGAGCACGTGCTGAAGAGCTGGTCAAGTATCTGAGCGGGAGAGAGATCTAGAGCAGTGCGAAAGAAGGAAGGAGATGCCTCGGCAAGTCTGAGGGTCAGGACCCCGACACTGGGAGCGGTGGTCCTGGAAGACTGTCCAGAAAGGGTTCCATCCATTATATTCCATGGCAATATAAATTACATTATTCATTTACTAAAAATGCTACTGAGAAGATGGGAACATTGGGCAGGGTTGGATGGCCCCTCTCTAGAGTTTGAATTTACCATTTACCAGCTCTGAAATTGGGTAAGTTAGTTCATCTCTCCAAGCCATGATCTCTCAGACCACAAAATGGAAACTAGAACTACAACCCATAAGTATCTGTAGTGAGAGCTGAAGGACACTTAAAAACACTAGCACAACATCTGGCACGTACTTAGACAGTAAACAAATAATATTTCCCCCTTATCTTCTCTACCTAGGTACGCCTTACTGAAATTTTCATAAGTTAAACAGATTATTACTCAGTTTTTCCAGCTTTTAAAACTTTTGGGTTCCTTGATTCTGCTATTTTTCTGGTTTACATTAAGGACTGTGAACAAAACATTCTATACAAGGATGCCTGATAAATTTTGATAGAATATTAGAACACACATGGGAATAGGAATCAGAAGATACGAACCTGAGTCCCGGCTCTACCGTGTATTCAGGCGATGATGCTTCCAGGGTAACTGATTAATACTCAGGCCGATTTCACCTCCTTTGTAAGTCATCTATCCTGGCTTCTTGAAAGACCTCGTTCTCCTCAGTGCCCCATGGTTTTACTAGGATGTGCCTAGGTATGTATTTATTTATTATTTAATCCTATTTGGGACTTGTTGTGTTTCCTGAGTCTAAGAACTGGTGGACTCAACAATTTCAGGAAATTCTCAGACTGCCCGTCTCCCCTGGGTGTGACCATAATCCTCGGTTCACGGCACACTTTCATCACTGGTCAGGGGGCCGACCAATTTTATCTACTTACTTATTTAGACTTTCAATCAGTTATTTTTTATAATGCAATAAGCACCAGTGAATTCGTTACCAAAACCAAAAGCTGGGACTTTCTTAATAGGTCCCACCTGTGTCTACTCATACAGGACCTCCCACTAACCAACTCGTCATCGCGCCGCCTTTGCCCCCCGAGGTAACAGGATTGGACAAAACAACCACGAGAACGATCACCGTTGCCTCGCTTTCCTCCCGTTATTTTCCTGCGTCTACCTGTAGCTTCAAAGAGTTGTTTCTATCAGTTTTAATTTCATAAAAGAATATACTACAGACAACCTATTCCATTTATACTGCTAGTGAGCTCCTTTTCCATGGCACACGGAGCCCAGAAGCTCTGCCATCCATCCACACCCAGTCCCCCTCAGCCTCCCCTGCACGGCTTCAAACAGACTGCATGTGGCCAGAGTCGTCCAGCTTCAGGCACTGCAATACACTCTCATTTCTCGGAATTTTCACACCCACTGCTCCTCGGTCTGGGATCCGCTCCCCTTCCCCAGCCTTCTCTCAGATTCTTACTGACACCCTTCAAAATTCACCTCAGAAGTCACTTCCTCCCTAAAGCATTTTCTGATCCGCATTCCTGCACCCCTCACCTTCCCTTCCTAATGTACCCATTACAGCAATGATCCCACCCAGTGAGCTAGATGATTCTCTCATCAGTCTCCCCTGCTAGCCTGGGAGCTCTTTGGGAACAAGGACGGCATGCCCCGCAGTAAGCTCGGGCCAGACACACGAAGGTGCCAACTAAATGTGGAATAATAAATGAATTAGGTGGGGACAACGATACTTAAAAGTTTGATACCTTTGACAAAGAAGACTTATTCTAATGATTCACAGGCTCTGTGTGTGTGTGTGGGGGGGAGTTAGATTACCTGCTCTTTAAAATTAGGCACAATTTCCTGACTTCCCATCAATGAAGAAAACGGAGATAAATTTCCATTCTCTTTGCCCTATAGATTTTGAAATGCCTGACTTACTACCAGACCATCCCAAATGCCTTTGGAACCAAATTAACAGAGAAAAGTAGTTCACTGAGGAAGCCTTTAACTCACAGTTGTCTGAGATGGTTTTGTCCAGTCACATTATTTTCTCTAGCAAAATCAATTTCTCTTTCTGAAGGAAACTCAAATAAGCAAGGTATAGCTGAGAAAATACTTTCTGAGAAACAAACATTTTTAAACGCGATGAAACTAAACCTCTGTGTTCAGGTTTTTAAAGAATGCCACTCCAGCAAATATTCTAGGCACATCTGACTTGGACATGAGACGCATTAGTCATCAATAGGCAATGGAATAAAAGCTTCACAAGGATATCAAATGTGAAGTATTCTGAAGGCTTTTGGTATTGGTGTGTTGGTGTCATATAATTAAAAGAATGCCAGCATCTTTGGAAAAACAATTTTGTGACGTTTACATGTGTCCTTTTGTAAGCTTACACACACACACACACACACACATACACACACACACACCACCCATATGGGCAACGAAATTAGAATTCCACGGCTATTTTTCTCAAAATTTAAACCATCAGCCATTAATAGTTTGAAGTAATTCCTATTCTATTTCCAGTTTGAGCTGAGGCCGTCACAAAAACACTGTGAGAAAGGAAACAAATGGCATAGATTCCATCTGGCAAATCAGGGGCCTGTAGATCTGACTGTGGTTCAGCCTCTGGCGCCATCAGTTGGGCTCCAAATCAAAAGCTGTGGAAGGAGGTAATTAGCAGGGACTCTAGACCACTCAGTTGGCAACAGCAGGCTTCTTATAGCCACTGGGAAAGTGGGTGGGAAGGGGTTCAGAAATATTCTCTAAAATAACATTGTTCCTTTTAGAATGGATGATTGCAATTATAGAGCTATTTTCATGGGGGAAACGTTGACCTTGATTAACATTCATACTGACACATTCGTTAAGGTGTCGGTATTTCATTGGAAAGTTCAACTACTAGCAAGGACAATGGTTACAGACATTCTGGAAGAAGACGAGAATAGAGGACACCACTTTCTAACTCACTTACAAAGGTAAAAGGGCAACATGGCCTGGACGCAGTGACTACCAATGCTTCTTGTGGGGAAGGGTGAATTCCGCATCCCTTAATTCCAGCACAAATTAAACCAAGGAGAGGCATTTTGCCAAAGCAATGAAAATGTAATTATGTAAGTCACGTTCGGAGGAGAGCGTCCTCTGAATCTGGCCTGACCAGGCTGTTGATTTCTTAAACTTAAGTGTTAAATGGAAAGAAGCTGGCTACGTTGAAGGCACTTGATTTGGCTACAGATATGATCATTTACAGATGAAGGCGAAGGGCCCCTCAAGTGAAAAGATGAGAAGACTGTGTTCCAAATTGACCAGCTGAAGGAAAGTTTATATTTTAAAAAAACAATCACTTGGTCAGTGACTCATGGGGAAGGAATTCTTAAGCCTTCTTCAGGGAAACCCCAGTAAATAACATGTATAATAAGATGGAGATGGGCTTGTCTGTTTTGCTGGGCCATTCAGTCCACATAATAAGCCATTTGGCAATAAAAGGAACATTCTGAACACGATTCTCTCTGGGAAACCCCCAAACAGCAAGAACGACTGTGGCTTCCTCACAGTTTTACAGAATATTTTGTATCTCAAACTTGCATGTGAAATAAAAACTTGGAAGAAATGTGGGAAAAAATCTGCTTTTTGTTACAGAGTCGAGGATTCTTTCAGCCGGTTGCCTCCATGATTCACACTGTACTCCACTCTTCTGAAACTCAAAACCACATATCATAAAAGGCAACACTGGCTCGAGTTAATTCTTCCTGCTTTGTCCCGAGGAGAACCAATGGCTCTAAGTGTGCTCCGCATGACACACCAGAGAAATGAATGAAAAGTTCTCGGCCTGCATCGATTTACTGGAATATGGTGTAAATCATATACTTTAAAAGAGATCTGGAGTCTTTTTTTTTTTTTTTCTAATTTGGGGTTTAACTGACATAATCTATAACAGTTTCAGTTCCTCTCGTTTTAATTAGCAAAAGCTTTTGGAATTTTGTTGTTTTTGGTCTCCAAGAACATAGTGGAAGAAAAAAAAAAGTTGAGCAAAATGAAATGTGCTTCGAAATGATTAAAGAAAGCCTTGTTTGCTGGGGATAGGAAATGGTCAGAGTTCTCTATTCCCCAGCCCCCCACCCAGAATGCTTTGTTCAAGCCACACGGTGCCTAATCAGCATGTCTTTAGATTATTTTATGTTAATTAAAATTATGGTTAGTTTTAGAGGTTAATGTATACATGTGCATGTGGCTTCAAAGGCTTCCCAAATTAGTGGCTGAGCTCCCTTGCCTTGGGCGGGCCTGATCTGTGATAAAACTGACCACATTAAACCAAGTTTATTGCTATGGAGGGTTTTTTTTTTTTTTTTTTTTAACTCAATGGAGAAAATATATTTTGTAGGTTTCTTAAGGAATTTCCCATTTTCAAACACACTCTCTGGATCCCCCAAAAAGGTAAGAAAAAAAGAAGAAGAAGAAATGTAAAAGGTAAGGAACAAAGGGAGAGGCTCATATCCAAAATAAAACAGCTTTACAGAGTACTGAGAGACAGCAGACAAGACCCAGAACATGACTGGCAGATCACCACTTCTCCAGGTCTGCTTCTGCTGCTGCTGCTGTGTTTTAAACTACAGAAATGGTCCACTGCACTGATTAAGTGGGGAAAAAATCCTACCAAAAAACCAAAACCAAAAACCTGACAAGTGGTCACAACAATTTATTTTCATCTGTCACATTGTGTCATACGGATGGTAAAGCCCACCAGTGTTCAATATCTGTCAGTGACTGGGATGGGGAAAAGTACATCCCAATGGTCAACATAAACCTTTATGGTTGTAGCTGTGGAGCACCGGGAAGTGGGGCAGGAGACCAGTCTGGGGGACAGGAGCGCACACAGTCTGGGGGACAGAAGCTGGGGCCAGCAGTGGGGACAGAGCGGTGATTCCCCTGGTGAAGGAGAAACCAACACCCATGATTTATAATGCAGGGGCATGTGTCAGCCTCCATGTTGATCACCTACTAAATTCCCAGAATGAGTCTAACCCAAAAGACCAGGAAGGGGCATGTTTTTCATTCACATCATCATCTATTCCTTAAAACTCTTCTTGGTTTAGGCCTTGGCCGCCATTTTCCCTAGACTCCTGGGAGAATCTCCTGATGGGTCTTCCAGCCTCCGGTTAGATTCATGGTCGCCTGCTGCTGGGCTGCACCGTCTAAGCCACCACTCTGATCTGTCCTAGCTTCCACCTGTTTAGGTGTAAGTCCCACCACGTCTGAGCTCAGCTAAGCAGGTATTACCCTCCCCCACCCATGCCACCCATGCCACGGGCAGCCAGGGCTCCTCATGGGCTACTGAACCCTGAAAATATCTATCATCACCTTCTGTTAGAAGCTTCTGGGAGACAGAGAGTTCTTCAAAAGCAGAAATCATGGATGACTTAGTAATTTTTGCATTTTCGTCACCTGGCATGTGCTTAATAAAGGCTCGTTGAACCAAACTGATGTGAGATGAGAGGAATAAATGACATCAAGCTCCAGCAGGGAGGACGAGCAGGAATGACGTGTGAAAGAAGGCTGGCTCACAGTCTGCTTCAGAGACTGGGAGGCTGGTCCAGGCAAGCAGCAGAACTCCCTAAAGCTGAACACCAAGTGTTTGTTGTTCGTTTGGGTGCTCTGAGCCCTGAGCACAGCCCGGCATGGTCAGACCACAGAGTTCTGGTGAGCAGATGGCCTGCCAACCCAGGCGATCGCTGCTTTCTGAGCAGATGACGGATGCAGAAAATAGGGCAAGGGCAAGAGTGATCAACAGGGATGAGGTTTCTTAAGGCAATATGAGCCAATGCAAACGTTCTAGAAGCAGACTGGTAGAAAAAACGGATGGAAATAGATAATACAGTTTGGGTCAAAGTTTTCAAAAATGGCATCTTCCCTCTGTCCCTATCGCCCAAGGGTAGCAAACGCAAATTTTCAATACCGTTATAAGTCAGGAAGAAAATTTTGTTAAAAGTAGACTCTAAAATAGTCCCAAGGAATGAAACAGTTTCTTACACATTGAAAAGGAACAACTTAACATACCAAAACATTTCACAACCAGAGGTTACCCTCAACTCTCCTTTAAAAGCAAACATTATTTTCTATTTAGAAAAACAAATGTCAGTGAACATCACCATGGTCCAACTTGGCAGGGTACAAAGAATGGAAATCACCAAAGAAGGAAAATGTGAAAATACCTTTTAACAAGTTCATATTATATAGCAGAAGAGTTCCAAAAAGCAAACAGATTTTAAAAACCCTAAAATTATAAACCTGTACAACTAAATCGTCCACCATTTTTACGTCTTAAGTTCAGATCTACTTTCGCTCTGGATTTAAAACCAAAATGAAGCACTGGTTGTACACTTTTGGCTCGTCTGAAAAACGTTTTCAGAGCTTCTTAGCACAAAAGTACAAAGGGATATGGTAATGACTTCCCTGAACAAACAAATATACAGAAAAAAGTAAGTTGGTTTGAGCTCTTGGGGCACACCCGGTGGCCTGTGGCTGCTCTCATCCTGTGCCATGAAGAAACGTATTAGGGCCTCTCTACCTCTTCCTTCCAGCCTGGGGACCTCCAGCAGTTGTTTTCGATGAGGGAAGAGAATGATTCCCTACCAGCAAAATGATTGCTATTGATCACAGCTGACAGGGACTCGAGATGCAATGGGGAGGAGTGTGGGGGGTGGGAGGGGGTAGTGCTATGATTGGAAAGCTGAGTTTCTAATAAACCCAGACATGGGGCATGAGTCTTAGCACTACCTCAATCTACCTCACAGGACAATCAAAAGTCACAGGTATAAACTCTCCCACAATGGTAATGGAAGGGATATGTTAATAGTTTTTGGACCTGACTTTATGCCTAGTGTTAGTACCTGGAGTAGTAATTTTAAGACTTTGGAGGTTATCAAAATAACCCTGGGAGCTTACTTAAAATGCAGATTCCCAAGGAGACGTCCTCGGATGTTTAAATTTACAAGACTTGAGAGTGGACAGGGAAACTCCTCAGAAAGTTGAAAACAGAGCTGCCCTATGACCCAGCAATCGCACTACCAGGTATTTACCCTAAAGATACAAATGTAGTGATCCGAAGGGGCACGTGCACCCGAATGTTTATAGCAGCAATGCCCACAATAGCCAAACTATGGAAAGAACCTAGATGTCCATCAACAGATGAATGGATAAAGAAGACGTGGTGTGTATCTACAATGGAATACTATGCAGCCATCAAAAGAAATGAAATCTTGCCATTTGCAATGACGTGGATGGAACTAGACGGTATTATGCTGAGCGAAATGAGTCAATCAGAGAAAGACAATTATCATATGATCTCCCTGATATGAGGAAGTTGAGAGGCAGGGTAGGGGGTTTGGGAGTAGGGAAGCAAAAAATGAAACAAGATGGGATCGGGAGGGAGACAAACCATTAGAGACTTTTAATCTCACAAAACAAACTGAGGGTTGCTGGAGTGGAGGGGGGTAGGGATAGGGTGATTGGGTTATGGACATTGGGGAGGGTATGTGCTATGGTGAGTGCTGTGAAGTATGTAAGCCTGACAATTCACAGACCTGTACCCCTGGGGCAAATAATACATTATATGTGATTAAAAATAATTAAAAAGCAGCCTGGGTGTGTGTGAGGCAGGTCAGAGGGCCCACACTGAGAAAGCCTAAGCTAGAGGCTGCTTCCAGTTCTTTTGCTTGTTCTGCAAGAGTGTGTCCCATTGAACACTGATACTACTAGATGGTGATAGGTATTGTTTTAAAAAGGGTGGGGGATATTATTTGGAAAAATAAATTCAAGAACTGCAGTGTCAAATTCACATTCCCATTCCAGGACTTTCAAATTAAAAAAAAAAAAAATGCTCACGTGCTGTGTCTCACCAGAAACAAGAGAGTACAATGTATCTCAAACATTTCTGATAATCAAATCTTCTCCTTATTTAAATAGGCTGAGCATACCTTGGAAATGCTTCTATATAGAACCTTTATGTAAGAAAATCCAAAAGCAGAGAACTACTCAGGAGGGTAAGCCACAGTACCCGATGGGAATGGTTTACAGGGCCTGGAAGAACGCTCTGGAGCCAAGATGCCAGGTGACACACAGACCCGGAGTGTGAAGGTCAGACCGTAGCTCAGCGGCAGGTTGCTGAGTTGATGCCTGTCAGGGGGTTAGCAGATCGGGGGTTCCTTGTCAACAGTGATCTTGGACAAAGATGGTATTTGGAGAGTGAGAATGATGCCGGAAGTCCGAGCAACTCGAGTCCAGAACCGTGGCGCTTTAACAAGGCATAAGAGACCGTGTGGGTGTAAAACGAACAGTCCTGAAGCCAGCCAACACCTTTTCAGAACTGACCTTGCTCCTGGCACCATTCTACGGACATCACAAGGGTCAGCTCATGTGTGAGGTAGAGATGAACATCAAGATTTAACAAACGAAGAGGGAGACTCGGGGTAACTTGCACAAAGTCGCCCCACTACTTAGTGGCAGAGCTGGGATTTGAGCTCCGGCTGGAGTTTTAAAACTGCACGTCTGTGTTCCTCTCGCCAGATGGGTCAGTGCGTTTGCAGTTTAAGGAAACTATCTGAGCAGCAGAGAGTTTTGCTTGTTTGTTTCTTAAGGGAAGGCAAGTGATCAAATAGGCTACGGGAAAACTGTTGCTCACGGCAGGTTAGGCTCCTGTAGGCGTGAATTGCCTGGGCTTTGAAGAAGATAATCGGTTGGCATAAATAAACTCTGTCTTCATTCCCTTTGATACCAATTCCACTTTGAGTCTATTTCAAGGAAGTAATAAAAAATATGTATGAAGAATTATGCACAGGGACATTTACCCTAAATTTACACATAATTAAAAACTTAGTTGAAACGGAGTATGTATTAGAAAGTTCACCAACTGGAGGTTCCGAGCTAGGTGTGAATTAAATCCTGACTCTCTCCCTTATTAAGTATGTGACCTTTGGCTAGTTTGCTACCTCTACCAAGCTGCACATCCTTCATCTCTAGAATGGAGAAGATGATGTTAACTTTAGAGCAGGGATTCTCAACTGTAGTACTCTGGACATTTAGACACTTAGTTCTGAGCCTTACAGGATGGTTAGTAGCATCCCTGACCTCTAACCATCAGATGCCAGTAGCTCCCCTCAACCCAACTGTGGCCGTGAGATGTCTCCAGGTACTACTAACTGTCCCCTGTTGAGAACCACTGTCTTATAGGATTGTTGTGAGGATTAAGTGAACTAATTTAAAGATACTTGGTGGTGAAGGGAAAAAGAGGAATCAGCAGTTTTTTGAATGGGAAAGCCAGTAAGAGAATGTAAGTCTATGTATGCATATACTTATAAGTGGATGTATACAGAGGCAGCGGAGGTAAAGCTAGTAGAAGGAAACAGAATTAAAATCCAAGACGAAATCAAAACCATAATGAGACAGCACTTCAAACCTGTCAGAGTGGCTAGTATCAAAAAGACAAGAAATAACAAGTGTTGGTGAGGATGTGGAGAAAAGGGGGCCCTTGTGCACTGTTGAGGGGAATGCAGTGCACGTTGGCACAGCCGCTATGGGAAGCAGTATGGAGGCTGCTCAAAAAATGAAAAACAGAATTACCATAAAATTCAATAATTCTACTTCTGGTTATTTATCTAAAGGAAATGAAAGACTAATTCAAAAAGCTAAGATAAGCATTATTTACAGCAGCTAATATATGGAAGCAATGTAAGTATCCCACAACAGATGAATGGATGGAGATGGACTCTTACTCAGCCATAAAGAGGAATGAAATCTTCCATGTGTGAGCATAGATGGACCTAGAGGGTATTAGGCCAAGGGAAACAAGTCACACAGAGAAAGACAAATACCATATGATTTCATTACATGTGGACTCTAAGAAAACAAAACAAATGAACAAACAAAACAGAAATAGACTCATAGATACGGAGAACAAGCTGGTGGTGGCCAGATCGGAGAAGAGATGGGGAAATGGGCAAAATAGGGGAAGAGGGTAAAGAGATACAAACTTCCAGTTATAAAATAAATAAGACACCAGGATGTGATTTACAGCACAGGCAACATAGTCAATAATAATGTAAAAGTTTTATATGGTGACACACAGTAGCTACACTTATTGTGATCACGTCATAATGTACATAAAAGTGGAATCACTCGATTGTACACCTGAAACTAATACAGTGCTGCATGTCAATCATGCTGAAATTAAAAAAAAATTCCAAGACCATGGAAATAATTGATTAAAGTCCTAAAATATGCGAAAGAGATGGCCCCATCAGAGATGGACCATCCCTTGAACTGGGAACACAGAGACAAAAGGTAAGGAAACGAAGCAATTCTGAGAGTTTTCCTTTTTATAATAATGTTACTATCCCTATTTTGAAAAAAAGATTAAGATATAAAGAGATCTTTTTCCCCATGGTACAAAATAGGTTGACAGAGCTGAGAGTGAAGCTCAATCAGAATTAAGTTACATATATTGGGGGAAAAGCCCAGTCATCAGTTTTATTAGTATATTATTGTGCCTATAACCCTTAAGAATGAGGTGTGTAAGCAATCTGGCAGTGTAAACATTTCAGCGTATGTTGGAGATGTGGTTACAGTAATTTCAGATGAACTGATCATGGTGACCAGGTTAATGGCTGGAGATCTGGTTTGGGGAACTATTTCTCTCATCTCATTGTCACTCCCCTTCCCTTGCCTATTCCCACCATTCCCCAGTCCCCCCCCTTTACACGGTCACCTACTTCTCCCCTGAAACTATACACCTACGTTCACAGTTTCTGACTTGTTTCTTCCATCGTTTATATGCATTCATTGCATGGTTCCATAAATATTTACTCACTACCTATTCTGTCCCAGGTTCTAGGGATATGATAAGTTAACAAAACCATCGGGGGAAGTACAGTTAAGAAGACAGACAATAACCAAATAAGAAACAGATAAATTAACCATATACAGTATTATACAAATTACCAATACACAAAATTCTGTTCTGTCAAATCTGTGCCTAATGCTCCCTGGCTAGTATTGAAACTCAAACACTGCTTTCTCCCCATCTGGGAGGCCTTCTTATTTATTAAGCAGTTGTAATACAGCGTCTTTGTTAAAGATCTGTTCCAGGACCACAAGAACTATGCTGCTTTATATAATCCAAGCTGAAACTTACGATAGCCACCACCCCCTGATGTATATTCATATTCTATAAATCTATATAATACTATAAATTATATACTTTCATCCTTTTATCGTTCATCATAATTATAACCCTCTCAGGTCCTCTAACCCTTTAAATGGGCCAAGCAAATCACATGGGTTGCTTTCTTTCTGGGTCTCGGTGTACTGGCCATCTTTAAAAAAAAAAAAAAAAAAACTGATTCAGAGACAACACATTCCACATTTTGGTCAAGAAAGTGTCCTCTTCGACAATCGGTGAGTTGAATTGTTAGACCACGTGAAACGGGCCAAGTGATGATGTTTAGGTTCGAACATTAGAAAGGCTTTTCTGATAAAGGCTCAGATTTTCACTGTACCTAACTGCGTCTATTTTTATATTTTGTTATAATGCTTAAATATAGAAATATTTTAACTTTTCTGTTTTCACGGAATTCTAATTTTGAAATTGGCTCTTAATGGAAGCATGTAAAAGTTACCCAAATTTATAAAAATTGGGTTTTACTCATTTAATGAAAGACATATGTACACAAAAAAGCGTTAGGAAAGGCAGATCTTTGTAATACCCACAATCCTTGACCCTGAACCTCCTGACCAAGTATGCAAGTCCAAGTACGCAAATCTCTTCGGTTATTGTCAGACTTTCTTGGGCGAACCAGCGCATCAAAGGACAGGGAGTATTTTTCAATGAAGCAGAAACTGGTGAGGCAGGGAGGAAGTGTGGACTGCACACGTTCACAGTCCGAACAGATTCCAGGTCTCTCACCAATCCTAAGGAAACTGGGCTCAGTTAACGAAGGTCAGAGGTGTAAATCTCCGCAGGTTAGATTTTTAGTGTAGGGGAGCCTTGCATGCTTCTTTCAAGCTAGGTCAGGGTCCATCAACCTTGATACTATTGGCACGTTTGACTGGATAATTCTTTCTTCTGGGGGCTGTCCTGTAAATAATAAGATGTTGGCTTCCACCCACCAGATGCCGATAGTACCTCCCCTGTCTGACAATCAAAAATATTTCCAGATATTGCCAAATGTGCCCCAGGGAGCAAAACCGTCCCCTGCTGAGAACCAATGAGTTAAGTGGAAATAACACTTTTTCCTGGCTTCTTATGTGAGGGAATAATTGCAGTGATAGAAGGATTTCAACAGGTTAAGCCTTTTTTTTTTTTAAGTTATACTTTTGCTCTTTGCATCAGATTCTTATTTTTTTTTGTTGTTGTTTTGCCTTACGCCTTGGTGTCACCAATTCTCTTTGAAGCCATGTGACAAAATAAAAAATTACAGGACTAATGACCAATTACTAAAATGAAAATGCCCCAATTAGAACTTTCTTCACTTGAATTTGGGCAGAAATAGCAATTTATGCTTCAAAATGTGTGTTGTAATTATGTAAAGTTGGTTTTTAATATCCCATTTTGTTATGCAATTAGATAGCCCTAAATAACATTAGTCTCCGAATTTAGGGCTGATTCAGTTAGTTGGTATGCAAACAAGTATGTTTCCTAAAGCTTTATTTATGTACTATTCTGTTTTCTTCTTAGAACTTTGTATACTAGATTTTGCTTACCCCAATAATTAAGAGAAATCCATTCCTAACTTTGTACTAAAATAAAATACATCAGATTGGGACAAACAAAATAAAATGTTTTAGAAAAAAACAGAGTCATAAATTAAAATATGCTAGTCCCTCTCTGCAGTTTCTTAAAAAACAAACAAAAAAAGGAGTCCTAAATAAGTGACTTATTTTAGGCTTCACTCTGGAATACCAGTCTCTGGGCTCCATCCATTCAGACTGTCTAATTTTTAATATACAAGTGTATGGCTTCTAAGTAACAATTGTCATTTACCAGCTGAGGGCAGGCATACATTCAGGTGGCCTTCTCGCTGCCTATAGAGTGCCCCATGCCCACTTGTCCAGACTACTTAAATGTTATTGTTCCTCCCCCCACCCAATTCAACAGTTTTTAATACAGTTTCCTTATCTTATTGAATTTCTAAGTTTATGAAAATAATATAGGAGTACATTAACAAATCAGTTAGCACATGGATGTCTAAAAAAGTTACAAATACCCCTAGCTTTTCTTCAAAACCATCTCCTACACCTTTCTCTCTGCGCATAGAAACACACGCACAAACACGGGGATGTGCACGCCTGAGGACGCACTTCCACGAATCTTCCTTCCGTGTCTCCTTAGTTGGTTTCTCCTCTTCTATGTATTTCTAAAGGAGAGACAATTCTGTCCTCAGCTCTCTTCTCTTTGGTTTCTACACTTTATCCCTAGCTGCAAATTTTTAAATATCTCACAATATCCAATCTCTGCCTGAAGCCCTCTCCTCTCCACTCCGATTTACACATTTAACTGTCTAGAAGACATCTCTACTTGGATGCTGAGAGTCATTCAAATATCAGGTTTTCTTCCAAGGACTTGATAATATGGTACCTCCCTGCCCATTCGGGAGTTAGTGTGGCCACGTGGTTCACTTTGGATAATAAAAAGGGTACGGAAATGACACATCACATTCACACAGAAGCATTAACGGCCAGTCTGTGACTCACCACTCATTCTTTTCCCGTGCCGTGGGGGATCAGCAATAATCTGATCAGCCCGAATCTTGAGAATAACAAGAGGCAGAGACCCCGACAACTTGAGGTGGGTATACGGCATGATCGAGAAATAAATCTCATAGGAGGAAGCCACCAGATTCGGAGAGCTGTTTATTGCAGGAGTAGAACTCAGCCTGTCCTGGGACGCCTGGGTGGCTCAGTTGGTTAAGCAGCTGCCTTTGGCTCAGGTCATGATCCCAGCGTCCTGGGATCGAGTCTCACATCCAGCTCCTTGCTCAGCAGGGAGCCTGCTTCTCCCTCTGCCTCTGCCTGCCTGTGCTCTCTGACAAATAAATAAATAAAATCTTAAAAAAAAAAAAAAAAGAACCCCGCCTGTCCTGGCTGAACACTGATGTGTGTGGCGCACCCACATTTAGCATATGGTCAAAACAATGCGACCCGTCCCATTTTTTCCTTGCCCCATACTACTCTTTTCAAATGGCACTAACATGTACCTGTTTTCTAAGACTTAAAAGTCTTTTTTTTTTTTTAATTTTACTCATTCTCTCACTTTCCATGTCTAACCCATCAGTAAATCTTAAAAGATTGGCTTTACCACCAAAGTATATCCCAAATCCAACCACTTCTCGGTATCTCCACGGCTGTGACCCTAACCCAAGCCATCATCTCTCCTCAGAACTGCCCCAGCAGGCTCTTGAATTCCCTACAAATCCACTCCCATTTGTTGTTTTCATTACTGTCTCTTCTTATTGGTTTGTAAGAACTCTTTAAACTTTAGCAAATAAAGTATTAACTGTGCCCGTCCTATATGTTGTAAATGTCACTTCAATTTTAGCTTTCCTTTTTTACATAAACCTGGCTCGATCTTTAGATTTAAGTCACTGGTTTTAATAGTCACTAGCCTTAATCTGTTTAGTTCTTTTTTTTTTTTAATTTATTGAACAGAGAAAGACACAGTGAGAGAGGGAACACAAGCAGGGGGAGTGGGAGAGGGAGAAGCAGGCTTCCCACCAAGCAGGGAGCCCAATGTAGAGCTCAATCCCAAGACCCTGGGATCATGACCTGAGCCGAAGTCAGACACTTAATGACTGGGCCACCCAGGCGCCCCAATCTGTTTAGTTCTTGCTCAAACAGGAGTGTCTGGTAGAGTACCTAGCAAACACACAGCTAATACTGTTTAATAGCCATCATGACTCTGAAACCCAAAGGAGGTTTTTGGGTTTTTTCCCTCCTTAAGAGGAGCATTTCTTAGTAGAGACTCTAATTATGACCTCAAGACTTCAACTGTTATCCTGCTTTTTCAATTCTCAGATTATACATTTTGTTGCATACATGAATGAATTCAAGGCAAATGAATCAACTTTTGGATTTAAATTTTGCAGAATTCATTTGCTTCATATTATATGTTATCATCTTTAAACCTCAATTAGTTTCTTAAAATAGAAGATACAGGGCCAGAAATTAAGCCATGAAATAGCTCCCTGATAATCCTCAGATAAAAAAATATATTGTGTGTATATTTATATATATTTTACATATATATTTATATATATACATAAATATGTGTGTGTGTATATATTTGTACATTTGCACAGCATCATCATAGTGGGCAATGGTGCTGACAGGTACAAACATGGAATTTAAGGACGAAGGATTGGTCCAGGAAAACTGGGAGACTGGGAACCATGGAATTTGAGCGTGTGAAACAAAGGCACTATTGAGAGCCCCAGGCAATGAGGGAATGTAAGCGTCAGTCTCATAATGCTATCCTTCAACAATATGTAATTCAGTGGAAAAAAATAACATATTTGTACACCCACAGTAAAGGGAAATAAAGTAAAAAAAACCTACGTATTCATTACAAATGTAATAATAGTAATAACAGGATTACACAATTACATCACATTTGTAGAGTCTTAGATCTTAATTTCCACTATTTATATTATCTTTAACTTTCTTATAAAGTTTAATCTACTTATGTTCTATATTTTTCCTTCTGAATATTATTTTTGGCATTTTATATTTCTTTCTTCTCAATATCTTCCACTTAAATATCTTTCTCTTTTTCATTAAAATTTTAATTTTATTACTGAAATATAGTTGACATACAGTGTTACAGCGGTCTAAGGTGTGTTTAAAATCGGTTTTTGAAAACTGCACGAAAGACAGTTATCAAGGAACATGAGAAAATGATACAGGAACAAAATTTAAAATTGCCCAGGGACGCCTGGGTGGCTCAGTTGGTTAAGTGGCTGCCTTCGGCTCAGGTCATGATCCCAGTGTCCTGGGATCAAGTCCCACATCGGGCTCCTTGCTCGGCAGGGAGCCTGCTTCTCCCTCTGTGTATGCCTGTGCTCGCTCACTCGCTCTCTCTCTGACAAATAAATAAATAAAATCTTTAACAAAAATTGCCCATACTATTAGTATTTTGGTGTATATCTTCTCAGGATTTCTATGTGCAAATATGTAAATACAGATATCATCCTGTATAAAACTTTTAAAGCAAAAATGGGATTATGTTACCCATGATGGGTTTTTTTTTCAGCTAATTTATCATGAAAATCCCCATTGCAGTCAATATATACTTAACATCTTTTTAAATTTGCTTCAAAGCATTTCATTGATGTACTACCATACTCTATTAAACCAATTATCCATGATAGATATTGATGCTGATTTTAAACACTGATAACTGTGAACGTTTCAAAGTCATTTTTGAACAAATACCTTTGCACAATTATTGAATTATTTGATAAAAGTAAATGTTTAAGAGTAGAATTGCCTAGCCAAAAGGTTGGCATATAACCAAGGCATTTGATATGTAACACCAACTGGCCGCCTTCCGGGGGGCCACATCTACATTGTGCGGCATCTTGTATACAAGAAGGACAGCTGCCTCACTGCTACACATCATGACCATTCTTTCACATTTCTCATAATTTGGAAGGTCAAAAACAATGTATAGCTGGCTATTTTAATTTACAATTCTTGGTTGCTCATGAAAATAGACTTTAGAGAAATCCTTTTTTTTTTTTTTCCTGTATGGTATTAAATGAATGTCTATAGATTTGGTCAGCTTTCTTTTTTGTCTAATAAGTTTTTATTCTGTTTTAAATGAATCAAATAGAAACATTTCTATTTTGAGGATATTTTTCTTTCATTATTTTCCAACTCATTAATCTTTATTAATTTTTCTTTAGTTTTTTTTGTTGTTGTTGCTCACTTTCCAACCTTTTATATTTCTTTACTTCCATTAAAAATAAATTTAAAATTATTAGTTTTTCTCCGTGTATAGCATTGGCTCTATCTTACAATGTTTCCTGTTTAGTGTTTTCTTTTTTTTTCTTTTAAGGATTTTATTTATTTTATTTGAGAGAGAGAAAGAGAGAAAGAGATTGAGAGAAGGAGTTGGACGGGGGGAAGAGGGAGAAGCAGACTCTCTCAGAGCAGGAAGCCCGATGGAGGGCCCCATTCCAGGACCCTGGGATCATGACCTGAGCCGAAGACAAACACTTAACTGACTGAGCCACCCAGGCACCCTGTTTAGTGTTTTCATTGTTATTATAGCCCAAATAGTCTGTTAAGTATTGATTTCTATTTGGATCCATTTTGGAGTATATTTTCTTTTTCAGAATAGATCAGCTTTTATACTTAAAGTTTGCTATGTATATCTAGCTTTCTATAGCTTTTGTAGTTTATCAGATATCCAGTATTTATATATTTAAAAAAATAAACACACCCATATCTTTTGAATCGACCTTATTTTTTACAATAATCACATTCTTTTTCATTTTAGTTTTTGTCCAGTTGATCTGTCCAGTTGAGAGGGAGAAAAATTTTAAACTCTTACAACTCTAATGATTCTGGTATTTCACTCTATAGTATGATATTCACATAAAGATAAATTAATAAAAAAATAATTTATACTTTTTGATAAAAATGCTTCTGTAAGCTTTTAAAATTTCAAACCTAAACTTATCACATTAGAATTTCTAAAATCATACTTGACCATAACATGTTATCAAAAGAGAGGTATAAAAATTTTCCTTTTGGGGCACCTGGGTGACTCAATCGGTTAAGCATCTGCCTTTGGCTCAGGTCATGATCGTGGGATCGTGGGATCGAGCCCCACATCGGGCTGGGCTCTCTGCTCAGTGGGGAACCTGCTTTTCCCTCTCCCACTTCCAGGCTTGTGCTTGCTTGCTTTCTATCAAATAAGTAAATAAACAAAATCTTTAAAAAAAATTTCCATTCAAACCAATTCCATTAAAAAATATCAGCATATAAAAAGATGTTTAAAATACTGTGAGAGAAACTATTGAGAAGGGCTGAGATGACAGAGTTAGAGGACCCTAAGCTCACCTTGCTCCACAGATAGAACTAGATACACTCACATCAGTGTAATTAACCCAGAAAATGACCTGAAGACTGGCACAATGCACTCCATCACTAAAGGTAGAGAGGAAGCTGCATCAAAGAGCATAGAAAGGGAGGAACGTAGTGGGGACACATAGTAATTAAAATGGTCAAAAGAAGTGATACAGAGAGAGTTTTAAACGAAGCAGGAGAAAAGAAGGGAAACTCCATAAGGCTATTGGCAGACTTTTCAAAGTGCTGAAAGGAAAAATCTGCAGCCAAGAATACTCTATCCAACAAATCTATTATTCAGAATAGAAGGAGAGAGAAAGAATTTCCAGACAAACAAGAGCTAAAGGAGTTCATGACCACTAAACCAGACTGTAAGAACTGTTTGACGAGGACTCTCTGAGTGGAAAGGAAAGACCATAAGAATAAAAAAACGTCGGAAGCAGAAAAGCAGTGAAAATGAGTATATCTGTAAAAATCAGTCAAGGGACTCACAATAAAAGGATGTAAAGTATGACATCATGTACCAAAAATGTGGCAGGGAGAGGAGTAAAGAATAAGCTCAAACTTAAGCGACCATCGACTTAGTAGAGACTGCTATACGTAGTGTTATATACAAACCTACTGGTAGCCACAAATCAAACACCAGGAATAGATGTGCAAAAAAAGAGAGAAAAGAATCCAAGTATAGCATTAAAGAAAGTAAGCAAACCATGAAAGAGAACAAGAAAGGATCAGACAACCAAAAAACGACCTCAAAACAAGTTACAAAATAGCAATAAACACATACTTATCAATAACTACTTAGAATGTAAATGAACTAAACACTCCAATGAAAACACAGGGTGACAGGCTGGATTAAAAAAATAATTTTTTTGCATGCAAGAAACTCATTTAAGACCTAAAGACACATGTAGACTGAAAGTGAGGGGATGGAGAAGCATTTATCATGGAAATGGATGTCAGAAGGAAACTGGGATAGCAATACTTCTATCAAACAAAACAGACTTCAAAACAAAGACTGTAACAAGAGGCAAGGACAGTATATAACAAAAGGAACAATCCCACAAGAAGTTATAACAATTGTAAATATTTATGCACCCAACATGGGAGCACCCAAATACATAAAACTCAAATCCATAAAAATACTAACAGGCATAAAGGTACTAACTGATAGTGATACAGTAGCTCTAGGGCACTTTGACACCCACTTACGTCAATGGACAGATTCATCCAAATAGAGTATCAACAAGGAAACAGAGTTTGGGTTTTTTTTTTTTTTAAATAAAGATTTTATTTATCTATTTGACAGAGATCACAAGCAGGCAGAGAGGCAGGCAGAGAGAGAGGAGGAGGCAGGCTCCCCGCCGAGCAGAGAGCCCGATGCGGGGCTCGATCCCAGGACCCTGAGATCATGACCTGAGCCGAAGGCAGAGGCTTTTAACCCACTGAGCCACCCAGGCGCCCTGGAAACAGAGATTTTGAATGACACCCTAGAGCAGATGGATTTAACAGATACATTCACAACATTCAATCCTAAAAGAGCAGAATACACATTCTTTTGAAGTGCACACAGAACTTCTCCAGAACAGATCACATATAAGGCTACCAAAAAAACTTAACAAATTCAAAAAGATTGAAGTCATACTATACATCTTTTCTGACCACAGGGCTATGAAACTGAAATCAACCACAAGAAAAAAGTCTGGAGAGAGCACAAATAACATGGAGGTTAAACATGCTACTAAATAATGAATGGGTCAACCAAGAGACCAAAGAAGAAATAAAAAATTTCATGGAGGGCTGCCTGCCTAGCTCAGTCCACAGAGTATCTGACTCTTCACCTTAGAGTTGTAAGTTTGAGCCCAGGTTAGGTGTAGAGAGTACTTAAAAAGTTTTTGTTTTTTAAATTACCTCAAGGAAAATGAAAATGAAAACACAATGGCACAAAATCTCTGGGAACAGCAAAAGCAGTTTTAAGAGAAAGTTTATAGCAGTACAGGCCTACCTTACGAAGAAAAGTCTCACATACACTACCTAAACGTACACTTAAGGAGCTAGAAAAAGAACAACCATAACCCCAAACCAGCGGAAGGAAGGAAATAATAAAGATTAGAGCAGAAATAAATGATACTGAAACTAAGAAAATGACAGAACAGACCAATGAAACCAGGAGCTTGTTCTTCGAAAAGATCAGTAAAATTGATAAACTTCTGGCCAGACTCATCAAAATAAGAGAGTTTCATTTCACAAAGAGGGAAAATAACAACTAATACCACAGAAATACAAAGGATTTTAAGAGAGTATCATGAAAAATTATATGCCAACAAATTCAACCTAGAAGAAATGGATAAATTCCTAGAAACATATAAACTGTCAAAACTGAAGCAGGAAGAAACAAAATTTGAACAGACCAATTACCAACAGTGAGAGTGAATCAGTATATAAAAAACTGCCAATGAACAAAAATCCAGGACCAGAAGGCTTCACAGGTAAATTATGCCAAACATTTAAAGAAGAGTTAGTACCTATTTCTTCTCAAACTTTTCCAAAAAATAGAAGAGGAAGGAAAACTTCCAAATTCACTTTATGAGGCCAGCATTACCCTGGTACCAAAACCAGATAAACATACTACACTAAAAAGAGAACTTAATCACAGGCTAATATCCCTGATGAATACAGATGCAAAAATCCTCAACAAAATATTGGCGAACCGGGGCACCTGGGTGGCTCAATGGGTTAAGCCTCTGCCTTCGGCTCAGGTCATGATCTCGGGGTCCTGGGATCGAGCCCCCCATCGGGCTCTCTGGTCAGTGGGGAGCCTGCTTCCTCCTCTCTCTCTGCCTGCCTCTCTGCCTACTTGTGATCTCTGTCAAATAAATAAATAAAATCTTTAAAAAAAATATTGGCGAACCAAATCCAACAATACATTTTTTTTTAAAGATTTTATTTATTGGGACGCCTAGGTGGCTCAGTTGGTTAAGCGGCTGCCTTCGGCTCAGGTCATGATCCCAGCGTCCTGGGGTCGAGTCCCACATCGGGCTCCTTGCTCGGCAGGGAGCCTGCTTCTCCCTCTGCCTCTGCCTGCCACTCTGTCTGCCTGTGCTCGCTCTCTCTCTCTCTCTGTCAAATAAATAAATAAAATCATTTTTTAAAAAAAAGATTTTATTTATTTATTTGACAGGGAGAGATCACAAGTAGACAGAGAGGCAGGTAGAGAGAGAGAGAGAGGGAAGCAGGTTCCCTGCTGAGCAGAGAGCCCGATGTGGGACTCGATCCCAGGACCCCGGGATCATGACCTGAGCCGAAGGCAGAGGCTTAACCCACTGAGCCACCCAGGCGCCCCCAACAATACATTTTAAAAAATCATTCACCAGGCTCAATTGGGATTTATTCCTGGGATGCAAGGGTGGTTCAATATTTATAAATCAATCAATACATTACATCAATAAGATAAAATTAATATGATCATTTCAATAGACACAGAAAAAGTATTTGACAAAGTACAACATCCATTCATGATAAACCCTCAACAAAGTAGGTTTAGAGGAATATATCTCAACATAATAAAGGCCATGTATGAAAAACACACAGCTAACATCATACTTAATGAAGAAAAATGGAGTTTTCCCCCTAATGTCAGGAACAAGACAAGAATGTTCACTCTCACCAGTTTTACTCAACATAGTACTGGAACTCTTGGCTATAGCAATCAGACAACAAAAAGAAATAAAAAACATCCAAATTGAAACTATGGAAAGAACCTAGATGTCCATCAACAGATGAATGGATAAAGAAAATGTGGTATGTATACACAATGGAATACTATGCAGCCATCAAAAGAAATGAAATCTTGCCATTTGTGCCAACATGGATGGAACTAGAGGGTATTATGCTAAGCGAAATAAGTCAATCGGAGAGACAATTATATGATCTCCCTGATATGAGGAATTTGAGAGGCAACATGGGGAGTTTGGAGGGTAGGAAAAGAATAAATGAAACAAGATGGGATTGGGAGAGAGACAAATCTTAAGAGACTCTTAATTTCACAAAACAAACTGAGGGTTGCTGGGGGGAGGGGGGCAGGGAGAGGGTGGCTGGGTTATGGACACTGCGGAGGGTACGTGCTATGGTGAGTGCTGTGAAGTGCGTAAACCTGGCGATTCACAGACCCGTACCCCTGGGGCTAATAATACATTATATGTTAATAAAAAATTAATTAAAAACAAATGAACAAACATCCAAATTGGTAAGGAAGAAATAAAACTTCCACTGCTTGCAGATGATATGATAGTATCATAAGTATGAGAAAACCTTAGAGATTCTACCAAAAAACTACTAGAATGTGTAAATGAATTCAGTATGGTTGCAGTATACAAAATCAATGTACAGATATCTTTTCTATTTCTATACACTAATAGTGAAGCAGTGGAACAGAAATTTTTAAAAAGCCCGTTTACAACTGCATCTAAAATAATAAAATACCTAGGAGTAAATTTAATCAAAAGATCAAAGACCTATACTCTGAAAACTATAGACATTGATAAAAGAAATTGAAGACGACACAAATAAATGGAAAGATAGTCCAGGCTCATAGCCCGGATGAACAAATACTGTTGAAGTGTCTATACTGCCCAAAGCAATCTACACATTTAATGTAATCCCTATCAAAATAACAATTTTTTTTCCACAGAACTAGACCAGGCAATACTAAAATCTCTATGGAACCACAAAAGACCTGCAACAGCCAAAGCAATCTGGAAAAAGAAATACAAAACCAGTATCGTAATTTCAGACTTCAAATTACATTGCAAAGCCACAGTAATCTAAACAGTAGGGTAATGACACAAAAACAGACACGTAGACCAACAGAGAAGAATGAAAAGCCTAGAAATAAACCCCCAATTATATGGTCAATTAATCTTTGATAAAGGAGGCAAGAATATGTAAGGGGCAAAAGACAGTCTCTTCAACAATTGGTGTTGGGAAACCTAGACAGCTACAAGCAGAAGAATGAGACTGGACCGCTTTCTTACACCACACACAAACTCAAAATGGATGAAAGATTTAAATGTGAGACCTGAAACCATGAAAGTCCTAGAAGAGAGGACAGGCACTAATTTTCTGGCATTGGTCATAGCAACATCTTCTAGATATGTCTCCTGAGGCAAGGGAAACAAAAGCAGAAATAAACTACTGGGACTACATCAAAATAAAAAGCTTCTGTGCATCAAAAGAAATGGCTAACAAAACCAAAAACAACCTACCAAATGGGAGAAGATATGTGCAAATGACATATCCAATAAAGGGTTATTCAAATTAATAAAGAACTTATACAACCCAGTACACATTAAAAAAAACCCAATGAACCAGTAAAACGTGGGCAGAGGACATGAACAGACACCTCTCCAAAGAAGACATCCAAATGGCCAAAAGACACACGAAAAGATGCTCAACACCATTCAATAACAGGGAAATGCGAATCAAAACCACAATGAGATACCACCTCACACCTGTCAGAATAGCTAAAATCAAAAATTCAAGAAACAAGTGTTGAGGAGGAGGAGAAAAAGGAACACTCGTGCACAGTTGGTGGGAACACAAACTGGTGTAGCAACTGTGCAAGACAGCATGAAGTTTCTTCAAAAAAATCGAAAATAGAATTACCCGACGATCCAGTAATCATATTAGTGGGTATTTACTCGAAGAATACAAAAACACTAATTTGGACAGATATATATGCACCCTATGTTTACTGCAGAGTTATTTACAAACAGTGAAACTACGGAAGCAGCCCAGGTGTCCATCAACAGGTGAATGGATATACATGTGGTGTACATACAAGGGATTATTATTCAGTCATAAAAAAGAACGAAATCCTTCCATTTGCAACAACATGGATGGACTAGAGACTAAGTGAAACGAACCAGAGAGACAAATACCATTTGATTTCATTCACATGTGGAATTTAAGAAACAAAACAGCAAAGGGGAAAAAAAGATATAGGCCAACAGGTGATGGGGATTAAGGAGCACACTTGTCACGATGAGCACCAGGTGAGGTATGGGACTGTCGAACCACCATACTCAATCACCACATTGTACATGTGGAACTAATATACATTAACACTGTATTTTAACTACACTGGACATAAAATTTTAAAAAGAATACTCAGAATATGTCAAAAAAGCTATGAAGACAAAATTATTCTCATCAACTAGAGTGAAGTCACTTATTTTGAAAACAACAGAGGAAATAAAAAATATATATAAGGCCCATGTACCCTTCAGAAGGCCCCCTCCTACCACCCACTGTGAGCTTTCCCAGCAACAGATCGATTCTTATAGAGTCTATCTGGCAAGATTAATAAATTTGGAAACATAATAGAGATCGCAACTCACTGTCAAAGTCTTCTGCCTCCAATTGAACTGCCCTTTGCGCCAGCTGATTAAGATAAAAGTTCGGTGGGGGGGTGGGGAAGGGGTGTTCAAGAACTAAGCTTTAAGCAATGGTCTTTTAACATAGGTTTGCCAAAAAAGAACCAAAGGTTTATTGGTGTTGCAAAGATTGAGACAGACCATCCATTTTTATATACACATGGAACTAAAATAACACTTTTTTTGAGGCCAGTAAGTTTTCATCTTTTCTCTTCACTTTAATAATAGTCTTATTAGGTTATGCATAAATTAAGCAAATCAGATGGGCTCAGCGTATATGTTATTCAAAGAAAATAAAAAACTCTAGTTGAGCTGCCGATACCTAAACTGCTTAGAATGTTCTGATTTGCACTTACACATATTTTAAATATTATAAAGGAAATATACATTATTGCACTGTATTGTCTGGTTCTTTATAGGTTTGGTGATGGGTTTTCAGGGTCATCTATAGTCTCTCACCTTCAACTAAAGGCAAGAATTTAGGAGTTCAAGGCCTGGCATAACAGACAGGACAAATTATCATGCATTTAACATCTATATTCTTCAGTGTGATATATTTTGGTGATATTTGATCTGGCACACTCTATCTTTGCAAATGACTTCTGGAATCCAGTGGATCCCCAAAATAAATACTCTAGGTAATAACTACTTTTCCCATTAATGGAGGCCAACCGTGTCCACTTGTCTTGCTGAATGTGTTCGGAAATCACTAGACAAAGTATTTTTTAAATCTAAAAACAAGTGTTTAAATCTGATTTCCCTTTCTTTTCTTTTCTTTTTTTTTTTAATTTTATTTATTTATTTGACAGAGATCACAGAGAAGCAGGCAGAGAGAGAGGAGGAAGTAGGCTCCCTGCTGAGCAGAGAGCCCGATTCAGGGCTTAATCCCAGGACTCTGAGATCATGACCTAAGCCTAAGGCAGAGACTTTAACCCACTGAGCCACCCAGGTGCCCCTCCCTTTCTTTTCTTAAACAGCAAAGCCCTCAAATATGTGTTCTATTGTTGCATTTAACTTAACCAAAACGTAACACTTAGTTTCAAAAAAAATTGTTTTAGCATGTTTTGGTTCTATTTCTCCTTTTCAAATGTTCCTTCTCTCTAATCGAGGTGTTCAACTTAATACTTCTGCCAGAAAAAAATGTAAGAATCCTATACTTTAAGACTGAAGTAAAAGGGGAGTAGATCTCTCTTTCAAAAGATTCATAAGAGAAGAGATTAAGTATAGTCTTTCCCCATAACTTAAAAATTTTTTGAAGCATTAATTTCTGGATTCAGCAGGACTTCTGTTTTTTGTTGTTTTTTTTTTTTTTTTTTTTTAGTTTTCATTTATGTTTCTGTACCAATGTCATTAAAAATCTTGAGAGTTTTTGTTATAGAATTTTATTCCTTATTATTTTAAGTATTTCTCTACCTTTAATTTGTCTAATATCAAAGATATTTAACAACCCAAAGTCTTTAATAAAGAAATAAAATTAAAAGTCTATTATATTCCTAGAAATGCCTACCAAGAGAGGGCATCAAATTAAATAAGGAAATTAAATATCTTCTTTCTAGGACAAGAGACATGGAGATTACTTTTGACCTGAAGGCCTCAGTTCTGCAAATGATGTTCTTCTATTTGTGTACAACAAATTAAGAAAAAGAAGAAAAGCAACACCCCCTGACCTCATTACTGTACATATGTTTTCACATTCCCCAAAGTTGACTCATGAAGTCCTAGACTCTGTCTTCCTCATGCAGACCTGGACTTGGAATCCACGGTTCAGGGAAACCCCTCTGAGGAGGAGACAGACTCTACCCTAAGCAATTCAGAGTATCACTATGCCAACAGAAAAACATTTTCAAAAGGAAAAATAAATAAAGGGCCCGGAATGATTTTTTTTTTAAGCAACTGTGATCTCTACAGAAAAGGAAAATTTGCTTTTTAAGGAAAAATAACAAAATACATACAATTGTTCAAAGAGGAATATGAACCTGGACGTATCACTCTCTCATAATATAAATCTAAAGGTGCATCTATCATGAAAGTTTCCTTCCTTGGAGTTTAGAGGATTAGATCCCAAACCCAAAGTATAACTTAATGGACAATGAAGCAGATCAGCTTAGTTGTTACTGAGAAAATGAACAGTAGCTTGTTCCATACACTTCAGAATATACATGCACGTGTGTGTGTGTGTTTGCACTGCATATAATGTACATGGGAAGACGAATCCATTCACCCTGCTCTAAAGAAACATTAATTTAGCAGACTTCATTCTCTTTAGAGTCTGGTTAACATCACAGATAATAAAATGCCATTCCCTAAGTAAACAATTAGCCATTGTGAGTCTAAAATGAGTCACCTTTTACAGCTGGCTCACGGCAGGCAACAAGTTAGGTATGTTGCCTTGGGGACAATTCAGAACAAGCATTCCAGAATCAGAGGGAAAAAAGAATCTCATACTCTCCTTTTGAAGACTCCAGATCTATACTCTGGAGACAGCACAGTTTGTATTCCAATGTTTTCCATTTATACTGCAATTCTAAGCGCAAGGAAAATAGCATGCAGATGGGCTGTTTGTGATTTCAGGAGGCTCTTTTATGCCAGAGTACATGGTCAGTATCATGATCGGATTTTAAAAGTATTAGCATTGCAGTTTTTCACGATTCATAACATAAACAATGAAAAATTAAGGCATAAGGGCAATAAATACCAGAACCTCCAAAGTAGCCACTCTTCCATTAAAAACCAAAACCCTCGGTGCCCACGTCTTTAACACTCCTCAGCTGAGCCTCTGGCACCTGAAGGTACCCCCTCAGAGTCTTCATGATGCAGATGGTGGCTCCGGGAGCCTGAAGACCCCAGAAGGTCTACACCATGTCTACATCATCCTGGACGTACCCGTACGAGCAGCAGCTTAGATGGCGGGGTTTCATTGCTATTGCATTATAATTATCTGAAAATTGGTCAACTCTATTAAACTGAACATCGCCCAGAAGAACTTGACCAAGTAAGACACAATAAATGGACGAGTCCTCTGGAGAAGAGTTTTCTTTCGGGACTTTTACAAATCCCTGTAAGGTATCAGCGAATCACTAGGAAAGAGGCAAAATATTAATGCTTTTTGAGTGGTCTAAGGGTTAGCACTCCCCCCACAACGTCGGCAGCTGGCTCCTGGATTATCAGTCAGTGCACGTGTAATCAGCTCATGGTACTTAACAAAAAAACGAGAGACTGAGCCCGTGAAATTCTAGACAAGAGACTCGATGGAAACGACCAGATCAGACATATTTACTACCTAAGAACTGAAATACATCATGGCTGTAAGAACCAAAATATGAGTTTTTATATTTAGTTCAAACTTTTTTTTCTAATAATGATAGTATTAGGGTAGACATAGTATCCTTCACTTTGTGTAAGAAATCTCTAATTTCATAAGCTATCTGGCGTTTTTAAAAAGTGGACGGAATTCACTGCCTCCTTCATCACAAATGTCTACCTTGTACTTTTCTTGTAGTATTTTTAACTTTATTAAACATTATTACTTGGGTCACAAGCAGTTCTACCCAGATATAAATTCATAAAGTGACACCTTTTCAATACCAACCACGACATCAACATGTTCTATAACAGCACATTCCATCAGATTAAACTGCAAGATTTCCCACATTTGTTTTACATTCTATACGTATGGCTTATGAACAGCAATTTTGATGAATTCCAGCTGGCTTAAATATGCAGGCAGCCCCTCACAGAACAGATTCTTTTCAATTCCTATTGCATTCAATGAGGCCCATTTTAAGTGGGCCACCTGGTAGGACGAAACACTAATAGTTCTCCACAGAAAACAGGAAAAACAAATCACCCTGCTAAGACCGTCTTGCCGAACTACAAGTGAGAAGTGGTTCTAATCTTCTGGGAGAACTGAATTTAAACACAAACAAGCCAGCAGCCGTACAAATGAGCACAATGCTCATTTGTCTAATGACAGTGACCACATTAAGGTGATTTTCACCATCGGTGTGTGTTGCTCGGTTTCACAAATCCACCAGCACATTCGGTCTCCTCCTCCGTCCCACATGCTCCTGCTTCTGTCCAGCTGGAACGCATCAGGGTACAGAAGCCAAGTCAAATGTGGACCCCACCCTCCTCCATCCATTTTAAAACACCTTCAAAGCCAGAGCACTGATCTCCTTCACTTGCACCAGCACAGCCAGCCGTCCTGCTATTTAAGACTTCAGCTTGGGGCTTTTACAACTGCACATTAATGTGAGAGCTTTGATTTCTGGTCAAAAACTCCGCTGCCCTGAGTTCCATGAGATTGGTGCATCCTTCTGTGGAAGAGGCCTTATTATCCAATCTTCATAATCTTTGCTCTCAGTGTCGACCTCCTTCCTTATATCATCAACCTCTCTGAACCACCCAACAGCCAGCCCTGAGGAACGTAACACTGCTCTTCCCAAAGGTCAAAACGGAGCAGCCGTGAGGGCAGTCCCAATGCATATTTCCCCCGGAACGTGCCAGCCCTAGACCACCGGGGCGCTGCTGCACACACAGTCACTGCAACGTGCACAGCAACGCTCTTGCCAAGAGACATGCGGCGGGGAAGTGGGAGCTGGAGAGAAGGAGAAGCCGCAAAGGGACAAAGAACTTACTTTGTGGTTCCCCTGTGCACGCAGCCGCAAGGAAGGAAGAAAAAAAAAAGAAATATGTTAAACATAAACTTATTTAAAGATTCTAAGGTTTTTCACACTAGAACAAAATCAAAACAAATAATTTATCCGCTGACATCCCATACATACATACAACACCCAGAGCCCATGGGCAAATCAAAGAATCCACTTATATTAAATGAAATCATATATTTATAACGGCAGAAAATTATGACAGATCCCCCCTTTCTTTCTACCCGGAATCCTCGGAGTATGGGAACCTGGCCAAAAAGCCCTGGTTTGAGCTGGTAGTAAGTGAACCGTTAGCATGAAAGGCAAAATAGTATGTCAGCTTGCCCTTTCCTGACGGCCCCCTCCAACATGCCAAGCAGTGGAAAATTTCATCAGCCGATGCATTTTTAAACAAACACTGCAGCCTTGGTTTCAAAGAAGGCGGAAAAAGAAAGGGAGAGAGCGCAGAGGAAAGGAGTGGGTGGTTCTGGGGAGACAGGGGAAGCAGACCAAGTCGTGACCGACATCTGCGCGGTTCCTCCACTTCATAAATTATGCGTTTTGTCTCGGGCTGGCATGGGAAGCCAAGGCTGTATAGTGGGGACGAGGCCAAAATAAACACTGGTCCACATTCAAGAAAATGGCTCTCGAAAGGTCAGTCACAACAAAATGCAGTCATTTCTACAAGGGACACTCTGGATAGAGACACAGACAGCAGCCAGCGACAGGCGGCAGGCAAATGGCTCTCCTGTTTCCATCCGGAGCTGCGAGACGATGATTTATATCGTGCAATTTAACTCACATATGGATTAAAAAAATAAAGTGGTGATTCATTACTCCCAGGACAGCCGGAGTCCTTGCGAGGTCAGATCCTGCGGGGACGACGTGATGGGATCCGGGCAGGGAACAGATGGGCACTCTTCTCACGAGGGCCTGGGGGGGCTGCTCGCTGAGATGCGGGGGAAGCGGGCTGTTAGGAAAGTGTGCGCATCCGTGGAGCAGGCTGAGTGCGGGAGGGGGCACGGGCTGGGCTGGAGATCGGGCATTCGGTGCTAAAGGAGGAGGTGCGGGGAGACGCGCTCCACGCAGCGACCTTCCAGACCGGGGCAAGGCAACCACCACGGGGGAGGCTATTTTCTTAAAAATCGTGCCAACCGGTGACTCTGGGGAAATGTCCAATCCAAGGCCCATCACAGCCATCATGGTTAGTAACAACAGAACAAAGTTTAAAGACACTGATACAACAGCGTGGAGAAGCTTCTTGGCGTCGCCATTCCCGTCCCTGGCTTCCGTGAGAGGTACACAAGGGCGCGAGAATGAACGAAGGGCGAGGAGAATCGGTCTCTGGAAGGAACATGCCAACCCTCAGCAAGGCAACGAAGACCCCCCGGGAGTTTTATCAGGAGTAAAATACTACTTTTTTAAGATTTTATTTATTTATCTGACAGACAGAGATCACAAGTAGGCGGAGAGGCAGGCGGAGAGAGGGGGAAGCAGGCTCCCGGCTGTGGGGCTCGGTCCCAGGACCGTGAGGCCGTGACCTGAGCCGAAGGCAGAGGCCCCACCCGCTGAGCCGCCCGGGCGCCCTGAAATACTGCCCTGGAGAACGGCAGGACCCTGTTCTCCAGAGAAGGGCAGCGCCGCGGAACCCAGACGACGGCGTTTACCGAGCTGCCCAGCAGCGCAGCTTCTGACCCACCAAACGACTCTCAGGAGAGGAACCGAGCCTCTCCGCACATTAGGGGACGCGCGGCTGCCCTGCGCGAAGGCGGGTGGTTCTGCGTGCAGGGGCAGCGATGATGTCACAGGGCAGGGGGCCTCGAGCCCTAACTACGAGGACCGTCCACGCGGAGGGCGCGCCTGGCTTTGCCATTTCTTGTTTCCTCCGGTCAGTCCCCAGGGGCGCCGGCGACAGGGGCCGCCGGGGCAGGGAGCCGCGCGTGCGCCATCCTTCCCTCGCGGCTCTGGGCCGCAGCGACTGGCGTCTCGGTCGCCGCAGGCACCTCACGGGAGGACACGACACCGCGGGGCTGGCCACGTGGCGGCCTGACGCCGTGTGGAAGCGCCGGGAGCGAGGGGCGAGCGGCCGGGCACGCGCGGGCAGCGCCGTCTTGTGTGAGGGGCTGGTGCGTGAGGACGTGCGCGCGAGCGTGCGTCCGCGTGGTAAAGGGCGCCTGTGGGGGCCTGTGGCCGTCCTCTTCTCTCCTCGGATGATGCACCC
>PISX010000356.1:0-196746 GCA_004024625.1 Mellivora capensis | reverse complement strand
CTCGGAAGGCCCGCGGGCCAGCACCAGAGGGCAGGCCGGCCGACCCTCACTCCCCGGACAGACAGCCCCCGGGCGCGCTCCTGGTGGACAAACGGACAGAGCGTTCCAGGCCGGCCTGGCCCCAGCGCAGCCCAACCCCAAGACCCCCTCCACAATCCTGCCTCCTTGGCCAACAGTTGAGGAAACTCTCCTTCACGTGCCCAAGTCCCGCTGATAGTTTGCAAAGAAAAAGTAACCGCTGCACTGGGAGTTGGGGCCTCACGGGCCGTTGAGGATTTCCAGTCATCGTAAGGGCTGCGTGGCATGGAACGCATTCACCCAGTGGCAGCAATAGTTCTCTCTCAATCCTGCAGGGTCACACAGGGGAAGGCAGCATTATTCTGAGTTTAAAGAAAGAATAAACAATGGAAGACCTAAGTAAGTTGCCTGAGCCACACGACCAGTAAGTAGAAGCGTTGGATTAAAACGTGAGTAGGTCGGGCTTAAAACTACCTCGTTTCTCTGCACACAAAATGTCCCAAAGAGTTTGGAATTCTTTAGTGTTTATATGCAATTTAAGCCATGCCGTTAGCCGACGAAACTGTGCCAGGAAAGTCCGTCATTTTCTATGTCGCGTTCTGTAGAAACCTAATGAAATCTACATTTATGTGTATTCACACGTACTGATGCATGTACACACATTTTTTTCCTGTAAAATAATCTTTTAAAAGTTCTTTCATTGTAGCCTGTGATACTGGTACACACACACTTTTTATCTCATCTTCATCAGTAAAAAAAAACAACCCCAAATACTATGAACTAATTCCATTAGGAACATCTTTACTTCAACATTGTGTAGCAATATAGTGGTTATAACTTTAATTTAATGGCCAAAGGAAATAGTAGTTAAAGAACTAAAACTCTGCTAAATCCAAATTCAGATTTCAATACATTTTTGAAGTACTATGGCTGCTCCGAAAGAGGACGTAACCACTCGAAGCTGAATTTGTGGGTCGGAGAGACAGTGTGTAAGTTGGAGTACAGCAGTGTCAAAGTTGGAACCTGAATCCAGGACTCATTTCCATTTTAGGGCCACACATCACACTGCTTTATCGTGAAGTCTACATTTTGCTTTGGATCCAGAAAGATTAAGGGACAAAAGGTAATTAGAAATAGAGTCGGGCTGTTGCATTTTATACAGATAACCACTGTTGTGCTTACCACGTTGTAATTATTTATTTGCATCCTTCTCTTCCACCAGACTTGAAACTCATAAAGTAAGAAGTGCACCTTTTTATATTAGAATTTCTCGAGTCCACCATAACAGTGATGGATGAAGGGAAGGAAGGGAGAAAAGAGTGTGGAAGATAAAGAAAGAAAAAAAAACCCATGGAACACTCCAAGAGAATCAACCCGAGAGACAGAAAACACCAGGTCGCAGAGCCAACACTGTGATGCGAGTGACACAAAAACATTCCATCTTGTGGACACGATAATAGGAAAAATATGATAGGGAAAAGCATGTCATAAAAGTGGGCTATCTTAGTTGAAAAAGTTTGTCCAAAACCAAAATGGGGGTGATGGCTATTTATCAAAAGGAAGCTAAAATTACACAATTCTTAAAAATGATCTTTGTAGATTTTTCCCCAGTCAACATAGACATGTTTTGTATAGAAAGCAGAACTTCTTGAGTCTAGACTTATGGCCACGTATGATAAATAAATGTTTCATTTTTAGAATAGTGATTGATTTGTTGTCAACTCAATGGTTTATTGATATAAAACCTAAATGACACACCAGAAGTCCTAAAAATTTACTTACAGAGAGACATCTGTTATTAGGTTAATCTTTTTCATCAAATCCTTCTAAATTAGGAGTAACCGTACCCAAAAGTATCCCTCCCCCCAAAATCGAAGCATGCTCACAAAACGAATGTTGACACAAGCATTCTACTCAGATTGCTTTCAGCAGTTAGCTGCCATTTAAACTCTGAAAGTCAAGCAATCGTGTAATATAACCTCCAGAACTACATGGTGCATAAGAAATGCAAATATTGTTTATGATGAAAACTGAGAAAAGCAATGTTCATGGCCTACTGCCAAGTTTCATTTCCCGTCGTGTCTTTGGCATAGAGTAAAAAACCCCTTTGTCTCGACCTTCCAAGCAACTGTACCAAAAGCATATTTATAAACAAGAATGATGTGGAAAGAATCAAATAGATTGTGTAGGACAACTCTGGATTCGCTGGAAATTGAGTATTGAAAAATAGCCAATATTTCATTGACCGTCTGCTGGCGTGCAGAGCTATGGATACAGGAAAATCCAGATTTATGAAACGCTGTTCACCAGAGATAGGGAGGTGATTTTACTTTTCCAAGACAGTTCCTTCAGAGGAGATGCACTACATAATTTCTTTCAATAGCAAACTTGTCTAGTGCATTTAAAATGCGTTTGATAAAAGCACGACTGAAAAAAAAAACTTTCACAAACATTACAGTTGCATGGTAGGAAGACCTACGTCCACATGTAAACATTTTATACAACCAAGCATTATTTAGAAATAGAAAATAGCATAAAGTATTTATGATCTCATTGGGCTACACTATAATATCCACACTGTTTGAGCTCTCATCTACTTGTTGAAGCAGTCCGTGATGAGAATGATAATTTTCATCACCATCATAAATAGAGTGCTTACTTGTGCCCATCCTGTCCCATGCTTTCCCTGCATTTTCTCACTTAATCCTGTCAACCAAGCTATAGAAGACTCCTGGAATTTCCATTTTAGAAATGGCAATTTTGAAACAAAAAGGCCAGAGGTCTCACAACTTACATGCGAACTTCTGGAATTTCAGTCTCGGTAGTTTGACCCTAAAACCTCTGCTTGAACACACAAGCTCTACAGCTTCCTGTAACACCCTGCCACATAATCTTTTAGAAAATGTCCATGTTATCATGTCGCTAACTGGCTCGAAACCCGCGAAGGGCTTCCCATCTCACTCAGAACTCAGATGCTCCCCACATACTTCAAGACCAATATAATCTGCCCTGACCCTCCTCATGGAAACCACCAATAGCTTTGGTCCTCCTTCGTTGTGTTCCAGACTCACTTTTTGTTGCTGTTCTGAGACACTGAGCTGGCCTTGCACTTGCTAGTCCTTTCCACAAATAGTCTTCCCTTCATTTCATTTACTCCCTCCCTTCCCTCAGGAGCCTACTCAAATGGCAACTCTTCAAAGGGGCCTTCCCTCATCATCTTTACTAAAACAAAGCTTACCCGCCCCTCTCTATCTGTCCCTTTCATTTTCTTTATTTTTTATAGACTGCATCACTCTCTCAAAACCACACTAATCACACAGTTATTTGTTCACTTGTTTAATGTCTGCTCCTTGGGGATGGCACCTTATTGCTTACCTCGGGAGCACCAGTGCTCTGATTGGTGCCTGGAAAAAAGCGTGGGCTCAACAGGAAATGGGGATTGAATGAATAAAAAATCAAGTATATGTATATTTTTAATATAGAATCTTTGTGAAACTAAACACAGTACCGTCAACGGAGAGGGAAGAGTAAGAGGAAATGATTAGAGTTAATAACAAAAGTGTAAGTTGTACTCCTAGTTTTTAAATGATTTCTCACATGCATACCTATGTAAGTAAATATGTACACAAATGACAGAATTTGGGCAATTATGGAAATCATATAGATATGTCTGTGTTTGGATATCACTGGGAAAGGGTCTTGTTTCACCTTGTTTGGAGGGCACAGGGTATGTGTGTGTGTGGGGGGGGTCCGCCGTTTTAGGAACTGGCCAGGCAAGGGTAGGCTGGGATGGGGTTCAGAGGTCTACGTGTGAGCCATCAGAACAGCAACGGGAGAACATTTTGGCATGAATCCCCGATCATTTACGTCTGGAACTCTGTTAAATTCCAGTGCCACCTCGGGGATGTGGTCAAGTCTAAAGTTCCTCCAGAGATGCCTTAATTGTACCTCTTACGCCCATATTTCAGACTTTTACTGAGAAGACTCTTTCTATTGGGGCCTAGAAATGATCTGACTTGGGCACGGCCGGTCCTAGAAAGCAATCTAGAGCCAAGTAAGCAGCACAGGGGTGGAGCTGGACCCATTCCCCAAGGCTCCGTCTCGGCACCTGCGCTCGAGGAGACACCCGGATGGAACATCTTACGGGGAACAGGAAGGAAGCAGCGAGAGCTGCGCACCTGCACCGTCTGGCCGGTGCTGTGTGTGCCCACGTCGGGGGGCACGTCTGAAATTTAAATCCCGATGTTTCCCAAAGAACACAAAGAGAAGTTCTGTTTATTAACTTGAATGAGGGAAGTGATTTCAAACACTTGAAGTGTGTTTATAAAGATAAGTAGGAATGGCAATATAATGTTTTTCTTCTTTCACACTCCAAATAACATGAACCAGAGTTTGAATGCAGATAGAATTTTGGATTCAGGTACTACAGACATAATGAAAGGGGGGAGATTTTTGTAACAACAAGTACATATTTAAGTACATAACAACAAGTACATATAAAATAGTGCTGGGCCATGCTATACATACTATGACTAGATGAAGAATGTTCTTAATAGCTGTATGAACACTAGGACAAGTGTGAAATACCACATAAAGGAAAATAAGATTTTAAGTTAAAACAAACCCTCTCTTGGTCTGAGATGACACATATTATGATTTATGGCAGAGGACGGCATTTTCTCTAACAAACAGACTGATAAATTTCCAGGAACTAATGGAGAAGAAATATGAGCGAAGTATTATTTAGAACGGCTCCAAACTAATTAAGTCAAAAGAGAACTAGCTTCTCCATTATCTGGTGTGTAGAATTACGTCTTAAGCATGGTTAATAATAGTAAAATAAGAGATATATGCAACTTACTAAAGATTTATCGGGATAAACCCCAGCTCTTAGGAGAGAAGCCTTCCAGCTGTCTACGTCCTCCTGTGAGTCACATGCCAGCTCAAGGAAGCGATAGTCTTTGTATACATTCCTGGAATTTAAAAAAAACATGCTTTTAGTCTGGAACCAACTTCAAAATGATTTTATGTCATTGCAGACAATGATGAAACAAATGACAGTCCAAATGGATAATTCTCTGACAGGCACTGGTGAAAAACAGAAACAATCCACTATATTTAAAATTATTAGCAAATTCCTGTCTTTATTATATAATCTTTTTGAAATGTCACCTTACAGAATTCAGAGCCACTTGTACTAAGAAGCCATGAGAAGGGAAGGAAATAGAAATGCTCTCAAGATGATACACTCGGTGCCAAGTCAGCGGAATCGATTGGCTGTTGCCTAGTAATTAATCAATTTTCTGAAATTATTTGATAGGCCTAAGTGGCTCATCAAACTTTAAAAGGTGTGGCAATAATCTTACAAACTTAAAATACTATCCTAGATTCAAAACAGAAACACTCATTGATACCGTGAAAAGAAAACAAAAAAACCCCAAAACATTAACCACTATTCAACAGCGTGAAATGCCTATAAAGTGCATATTGACAACTGGGATAATGTTGTAATTTTATTTCTTTTCCTAACAGTAAAATAATACACAAGATATAATACATGCCCATTTAGAAAGATTTGGAAACTAGATAAAAGTATGGTGACAATCATCCATTTTTCATGGTTTACAGATAAACTTATTTTTTTATACTCTCATTCAATCAGTCTTTCACACAGTTGAGGTCTCCCAACTCCCTTCTCTCTCTGTCAACTCTGACTCCTTGTTTACTTACTATGGTATTTTATGGTCACTTACTGATGCCATTCCATCTTTAAAAACATCAAATTAGAATGGCATGATATTCATTGGTATAAATGTATGATAATTTTCTTAATCTCTTTCAATTGTTAGGTAATTAGGTAATTTCCTTTTTTTTTTATGATCAGAAATAATGCTTAAGTGAGTATTTTTATCCAAAAGCTTTTCACATTTACTCCTCTTATTTTCTAAGGATAGATCCCTATAACTAGAGTTAGAGGATCAAACTTACAGTCATTTTTAAGACACTGATATGCATTACCAATCACCCTTCCAGAAGAGATAATCCAATTTAGACGTATACCAGCAGAATTCCAGAAATTACAGCCTTTTTCTCTTTTTATTCTCTTTCAGGGTATTCTCATTCATGCCTAAGAGCCTCAGTTTACAACCAGCCTGGGATGGCTCACAGATTTGTATCTCTTGCCCCCAGTGCCCCAGATCCACGGTGTTTACTGACTTCTCTGCTTCACTGTCTCAAATCCACCCTGCCATGAAGAACTGGACAACCTTCCACTCTCATACCCTCTTTCATTTGCCCCCCTAAAAAGTACACCTCTTGATCACACTATCGTCTGCCCTCAAACGTCACTGCGGCCTCCTCACGGGGCTCCTGACATCACGGGGCTCCTTCAGATTTGCTCTCCACACGGAATCCTCAGGACCTCCTGAAATGGGAATCTGGTATTCTTACCCGTGGAGTCAAACACTCCAAGAGTCACCTGCTTTTAGGGAAGGACCACACAGTCTATCGTGGCCTTTCAAACCCTGCGTAGTCTGGCCCATAACTGTTACCCTCCTTTCCAGCTTTTCTCACTCTGCTCTGCCTTGTTTTGTTACAGCCATTCTGGCTTTCTTTTGCCTCCTGAAACGTGCCATGCCTACTCCCAAGGTCTCTGAATGTACCACTCTCTGCCTGTAGCTCTTTCCTTCTGCCCTCATGGCACAACTAAGGCCTACTCTTTCCTGAAATCCCAGGTCATATTTCTATTTACCTGTCCTTCATAGCGCTAATCACAGCTGTGAATTCAGGACTATGTGTGGGTTTTCTTTTTTATTTCTTACTTATTTATTTACTTGCTTCCTTACTTAGATATTGTCTACCTTCCTAACTAGCCCACAAGCAACATTAGGACAGGGAATGTACCATTTTTATGCTTATCATTATATCCCCCAGGGGATTCTGGGAAGACGATGACATAACTGTGCTCTGCTTACTCTCCACTTCTAACTCAGGTCAAACACATCTTCTTCTCTTGAGTGCAGTAGACTCTGGGACCGGTACTCCGGTACGCAGGGGCTAGACAGTTGTGGTACTTTCTTGCTCGGGTCTGAACAGAGCTTTGGGACCACAGCAGGAAAACTCGGAGGCAAGGACCAGCACCTGCCACGCCTTTGGTAGGGCTGTCCCGCATGAATCCCAGGACTCCTGGCCCCAAGGAAGTGTGGGGGACTGAGTTTTTTCTACCCTAATGCAAAAGAAAGGTTCCTTCCCGGCAACTCACGTACTTGGGGCCTGTGCCAACGGGGATGACCTGTGCCTTCCCACCTCACAGGACCAGTCCACTTAAAGTATCCAGTGGCTGGCCCTGTGCCACAATGGACAAAGCAAAATAAAAGGACACATAATAAGGAGGTCTCACGGCCGGAGAAAGCGCGCGTGAAGAGGGCAGTCAGAACAGTGTATCAGCACAGAGCTGCTGGGGAAAGCAAAAGAACAGGATTTGAAGAGGTACAAGAAAAACTTCCTGAAACTAAAAAAATACTATTTTTAAGTCAAAGTATTTAGTAGATAAGTTGAGGGAAAGGAGGATGAACGTTGCGCCTAGAATTAACAGTTTCCAAAATCTTGCAGGAGAATTTAAAAAAATATAAAGACAGAGAAGACACGAGAGTGTGGCAGAAAGAACGCCTAACCTGTAAAGAGTAGGCATGCCAGAAAAAGAAAGGGGAGGTGGGGGGAGAAAAATAATTATAAAATAGAAACTACTTTTTAAAAAAGAATCTTAACCCGATTTTTAAAAAGATCTGAGTCTATGTAATTTAAGTGCTGTTTCATGTGCACTTGATGAGAAAAGGTATCAAGCAGACATATATTTATACAATTCTTGAGCTTTGAAAAAAAGAAAACATTTAAAAGTCTTCTGTAAGGAGAAAGCAAGTTGCTTAGAAAAAAGAAAGACGTAGACTGGCGCTGGTCTGAACCTGCAAAGGTATAAGGCAATGAAGGAGCATTCATGGTGTCCCAAGAGGACCGTAAAGGCCTATCCCCAGCTGGGACAGCCCCACACCACGAACTGAGAGGGTGCCTAAGCAGGCAAGAGATGACAACCGCACCAAATGGACCTGCGGAGCATGGTCAAGGTGAGGAAAGACTGAGAGAGAGAACACAGTCCTTGCAACATCCACAGAGTTCATCAAAATAAATAATGACTGACCACCTAAGAATATGCAGTATGAGGGTTACAGAAAGACTCCTACAGTAAAAGAGACACACTATTCAAATAGTCTAAAAGCTGGGGGATGGTAGGAGGACCTAACAGTGCTCCCCAGGTCTTCTCTGATGGGTGCAGGGGCAGAGAGTGGGGCAGCAAAGGGATCCCAAAGGTCTCATTGTTAGGAGAAGTGGGTGTGAGGGGAAGCAGAAGAAAGGGTTTGGGGGAGAAATACTTGATAATTTGTCTCATATGGAAGGATAGCGCTATGTACTGGTGATGAATGAAAATGTTAATGAAATTAAATGTACAGTAGAACTCTCAAAAATGAAGAAAAAGGAGAAATTATTAGTCTTTTGATTAAGTAAAAAAATAAGAAGAAAAAAAGGAACAAAATAAGAAATTTTTATAAGATGGCAGGAATACATTTATGTACATTAATTATGAAATTAACAACAGTGGATTGAATTCTCTCAGCTAGTTAGTTAATTTTATTTTATTTTTTTTTTTAAAGATTTTATTTATATACTTGCCAGAGACAGAGGGAGAGTGAGCAAGCACAGGCAGACAGAGTGGCAGGCAGAGGCAGAGGGAGAAGCAGGCTCCCTGCCGAGCAAGGAGCCCGATGTGGGACTCGATCCCAGGATGCCGGGATCATGACCTGAGCCGAAGGCAGCCGCTTAACCAACTGAGCCACCCAGGCGTCCCTAGTTAGTTAATTTTAAAAAGGTTTAAAAAAGTTACATATTATTTGGAAAAATAAAGAACAGAAAAGAGAAATCAAACAAGCACAAAACAAAGAATATAAATTTAAGAATGGCAATATTAATAATAGACAAGAAAGAATTTAAAAGTACAGAACAAGATAAACAGTTTAAAAGCCCTAAATAAAGAGAAATATTATACAATGGTATAAAGTATAATTGTGAAGATTGGAAAATACTCATAAAACTGTATCAAATTACATAGTAGGGAAGGAAAGAAAGCAATGCTACTGTGAGAACTTGTAATAATTATAAGTATGTAATCAATTAAAATATAAATATAGAAAAAATTTAATATGACACTTTTCAAATTGGACAAATATAGTGGACAAAAGTAAGCAAACAGAAGATAAAGATTTTTCATTATTCACAAAACATTTACAAAACTCAGTCTTACCCTTGGACCTACACACATATACAATACCAGATTTAAGAAACTTTAAAAAAGAGACTACAGAGATCACATTCTTTAATCACAAATCAAAAAAAAATTTCTAAAAAAAAGAGACCCCAAAACCCCTTAAATATATTCTTAGATGACCTTTATATTGCAGAAAAAAATTAAATTAAAAATTGTTTAGAAAACAATAAAAATATAAACACATCATAGCCAACCAATGGAACACAGCAAAGATTGTAGGAAAATTTATGACTTAAATATGTTCATTATTTACAGAAAGGAGAAAAAAAGTCAATATTCATCTATACTGTGATAAAACTGTGATAAAATGAAACAAGCCAAGAAGAAGGAATTAACAGATTAAAACCAAAATTAATAAAATAGGAAATATAAAAATAACATAAAGGATAATAAAGACATCCACAAATATTTTTCCCCTTAGGAACAGATAATGCTAATTAAGGGAGAAAACAAAAGTATACAAGATCTCCAATGAGAACAGATGGTATACATAACCACGAATAGAGAGAAGATGGAAAAAAATTAAAGCCAAGTATTATAGGCAATCCTATATGGCAAAACTAAAAACCTAGAAGAAACTAGTAATACCCTAAAAACCATAAGTTACCAAAATTAGCTCAAAATCCAGTGGCTTTAACAAAACACTATAGGCTATACTTCTAAAACTTAGATATAGGAAAATAGTCCATTCAAATTAGGAGAAAGCCTACAAAATACATAGGATAAATTTTTTAATTGAGAAAATGATAAAAATCTTATTGAATGACATGAGACAAGATCTTCATAAATGGAAAGACATATCTGAGTGTGTTGTTTTGATTACACTAGATTCTTAGGGCTTACAAAGTGACTAGTGCTAGTTGGTACTCAATATTTATTGAATAACGAATATCATCACACCCATAAAGATAGTGACTATCATCTTTAAAATACCTTTGCACATTTTATAATTTAAAAGTGATTTTCCATCAAGGCTTTAATATTTTTGTTAAAGAGGTGAGCATTTTAACATGTTTATAGAAGTGATATTCTTTGTTCTGATTTCATTAAGATTTTTAGTATATGATTAGAATGATTTCTCACTTTTTATTTATATTAACCTGACATAGCTTTGTCTCTTTTACTCTTTTACTTTTATCCATTTGTTTTACTTTTTAAAAAGATATATTGGTTGTAGGGGCGCCTGGGTGGCTCAGTGGGTTAAAGCCTCTGCTTTCGGCTCAGGTCACGATCCCAGGGTCCTGGGATCGAGCCCCACATTGGGCTCTCTGCTCTGCGGAGAGCCTGCTTCCTCCTTTCTCTCCCTGCCTGCCTCTCTTGCCTACTTGTAATCTCTGTCAAATAAATAAATAAAATCTTAAAAAAAAAGATATATTGGTTGTAAATGCCAACAATATAGTTGGGTTTTCTTTTTCATCCCAATCTGAAAAGCACTGCCCATGATTAGGAAAGTCTGAATCCCGTTTATTCTTGCCATAGCTATGTGGCTTGGCTTTACATTTGTCATTTTGACATAAGCTTGTTTTTATAATGCTCCTCTTTCCTTGCTTATGTTGATAAAAGTGCTGTCTTTTTGACTTCTAGATTTTTTAGTGGTTTTCGGTTCTACAGGTAAAAGATTATCTTCTTTTTAAAACAATTATCTTTAAGTTTTCTAAATCATCTCTGAATTCATTTATATATACATGAAATTCAGAAATAAAACAGTAATTCCTGACTTCTTGAGGAATTTAAAAGGGTTTACTTTTTGCCACTTTATCTCACACATTTGCTAATCTATCTGGAAATATCTCGAATATTATTTCTGAATTACTGTTTTCACATCTCTTTAAGAGTCCATTTTTTTAGTTTAGTAAGCAATTTTGTTACATTTGCAAGCAATTATTTAAATGGAACTCTGTATGCTTAAACTTGAATAAATATTTATCATTAGGCATCTTCTATCTGGACTTCCCCATCTGTAAATTCTTACTTGGACTCATTTTTTGAATTGGTTTCAAAGTAGAGCTGGCTATTTGGATTTCTGGTTGGCACAAGTATCCACATTTCTTGTGTTGATTCAGTGAGGAAGTAGAGAAGTTTCTTCTTGTCTTCCTGTTTAGCTCCATTTTCCTTTTTTTTTCTTTTTTCTTTTTCTTAAAGATTTATTTATTTGATACACAGAGAGAGATAGTGAGAGACAGAGCACAAGCAGGGGGAGCAGCAGGCAGAGGGAGAGGGAGAAGCAGGCTCCCCGCTGAGCAAGGAGCCCGATGCGGGACTCGATCCCAGGACTCTGGGATCATGACCTGAGCTGGAGGCAGCCGCTTATCCGACTGAGCCACCCAGGCGCCCTGCTCCATTTTTCTTAATCGGGGTAAAGCATGCAACGGTCACTCATAAAATTTCAATCCAGTTCACTCCATGGAGTTTTGCAAATAGTTGATTAATACTGTTCCTTTCCAGTGCTTTTAAGACTTTCCATCTCTGTTGTGTGTGATCTTTTGGATACAGCAATGGATGGAGTAGTATAAAAGAGGCTTCTAATTTTTCACCATCTTAAAAGAGAAATCATTTCATTTCACCTTCATTAGCGACCCTGAAAAGTTGGTAGCAGAGATGTTTCATTGAGGAAACAGATTTTAGAGAGATCAAGTGACTCCCAACATGGCCCAGCGAGTGAACGGCGCAGTGTGGGTCTACCGCAGTCCTTGGCCTGCGGCCTCCGCCAGTCCAGTATTTGTCAAGTGAGTGGAGCAAATGAATTTGAGAACAAATGAATGAATGGAAGAGCCATGGAATGAACTGGGACCGTGTTTATGTTTAAAACCAACTTTTTCTATCTTTGAGAGAATCCTTAACTTTCCACAGAAAATCTAAGATTAAAAAGTCTGAAGGGAAAAACCACAAAAGTGGGACATATTTAAAGGAAATATATTCTCGTAGGAAAGTTTACTGTTGTCCAATTTGAAAGGCCGTGTCTTTGCTATAGAGCCGAAAGGGTAATAGATTATCTTGATAGAAATCAAAATTTAACAGTTTTTAATTATCTAATTACCTCTACCATAGCTTTTAGCTACCATTTAAGTTTCCATCTGATGCATTTCCAGTGCACGGTGTGAGTCCCATTAAGATGTAAAAGGTACAGGGAAGGCAGAGCTGGACAAATGCCACGACAGCTTCTGGCCAGCTGGAAAGCACGAAAAGTGGCGAGAGTGCAGACTTTCCACATTCTCCAAGCAGATCTGAAGAATTCAGCTTTGGCCCATTCTCACTGACCTTTCTCCAGAGTATTTTCTTTCAGGGTCTCTTCACATGGAAAAATCTTGATTTTTTTTTTTTCCCCTCAAAGGAGAGCCAAATTCTTGAGAGGGAAAATAATTATCTGGTTGAAACATTAGAAGAGGGTCAAAGGCTTCTGGTGGCTTTGGCTGCTTCGTTTTTACCCATTTTCGAAGCCTCATCTTAGGCTGTGTCTAGACATCCAAGAAGAGTTGGATACAGGTCTGAAACACTGAACTGAGCTGATTTACTGGAAGTCTCATAAATTCTGCGGCTGTAGCTTCCAGGTTCTCACCACACGCTGCAGCTGTATAGATAACCCACAGCAATTTGTACCGACTGAAGGTTTTTGTTTAGTCTACTGCAACTGCAATCACGCAGATATGAGCTTCTGAATGATTTCACTATGAAATCAAGCTGAACCACGTGTTTTATAGTTTGAAAAATAAAAGTTACCTCAACATTAAAAATGAGCATGAGTAATTTTGGCCCATAGGTAAAAGGGTTTTAAGTGCTACACTGAAGAGAACGTGACCACACGATGAGTCTATGTTTTGACGAGATGGGGAACTGTCAGTCGCGTGTCATAAGAACGTCCTTAAGTGTTAAAAGCGTGACGTCTAACTTGCTTACCTATGACAGCTCTTTAAACACGTGGGCTCAGACATTATCTGTTCCTCCAGTCTTCTAAGTCTCCAAGCCAATTTTTTCACATGTTTCTCATAGGAAGACGATTCTAGATAACATCCTTTCTATTTTTCTGTGGATTTGCTCTATTTTAAAAGGATTTTCTGAAAATGACACGCCACAACTGATCACGAATCCCCAGAGGCAAAATTAACTAGATGCAAAGAAGAAAGGTGGTGGAATTTTTGCCCACTTTTCAGACCGTAAACTTTTACTACTGTAAGTAAGCACCAGCTAGTAGAATATAGTAAAGACCATGAAAAACACGTGTTGAAATCCAGAATGTGCCACTGATTATCTCACAGGGCACTGGGTAAGAAAACCTGTCTGAATTTCAGTTTACTCATCTATAAAATGGGGATAATACCAATATCTATCTTAGGCTTATAATGATAATCAAAATAAAGTCACATGTGTGAACAGCTTGCTTAGAACAATACCCAGCATCAGGTAAACATATAAAATACAAAGTTACTATTATTCATTATTCTCACTGCCTTTAGGTCCTTGGGGCTTGACCTCCTATGAAACCAGATTTCTCCTGTACTATTTTAAAACAAAGTAAAATTTATATTTAGCATTACATTTCATCTAGTTAGTCTAGCCCATTTCCCAGTTTGCTCAGATGTTCTGAATTCTGATTCTGGCAAGTACTATATTCAAAATACTTCCAGTTTTGCATTATCTTTATTTTTTATAATGACATACTATTCCCATGTCATTACAAAGATATACTATAGAACTAAATAGACTTCAAAAGATCCCATGCCAGAGTTCCATGTTCTATTAACTGGTACCCACTGGGTATCAATGTACGACTTAAGACTTAATCATAAATCTATCATATACGTACTATCAAGTCATGCCACTCTATTTTCCCTCATGTATATTCCAAAAGACTCTATTAAGACCAAAGTATATTATATCGACTCAATTCTACTAAAAAATGGAAGTTGGTTCAGCTGAACTTGTTTTTCAAGATTCGAAGCAAGTTCCTATTGACCACTGATTTCCTTTCTAAATGAATAAACATCAATTTTATAATTAATTATAAACATATAGCAGAATATCGATGATAAACTCATCAATCAAAATTCCCATTTGGTTATCCTTTCTGACAATCTGGAAGACAGCCTCGGTGTGGACTTCTACTGATTCACTGATCCGACCATGTTCACACTCATCATCACATTCTCTATGTCTTCACCTCCACGAAGACTCAGTTTAGTACTGTGACTACTACCTCGCACACCTTCAACTCCCTCTCCTTTCTCTCCCTTCACCATTTCACTTACATAATAAAACTCTGATGAATTACTTCCTTATTGAGGTCCTACATCCAAGTTTCTAAATAATGCTAGAGAAAAAAAATATACAATTGTGCTTATTGCACTCCAAATTTATAACTACAAATACCAAATGGGCACCTAAATTCCCCAGGCATCCCTACTATAATTCTGTAGTCATTCCCTGAAATCTATGACATGCACTTTGCCACTAACACTTGGCTGATAATCTCATTTCATACTTCACAGGAAAAACACATACAACCAGATGAGAATGATCTATCTTCATTCTACCAAATACACCAGACTAACTGCATTTGCAACCACGGACCCTGCCTTCACCTTGTACAAGAACTCAGACACTGAGTTTCCTCTCTTCCAATGTCTTCATGAACTTCCTACAATCATTCCCCCCCCTTTTTTTGAAAGAGTTTATTTTTATTTATTTGGCAGAGAGAGAGATCACAAGTAGGCAGAGAGGCAGGCAGAGAGAGAGGGGGAAGCAGGCGCCCCGCCGAGCACAGAGCCCAAAGCGGGACTCGATCCCAGGACCCTGGGACCATGACCTGAGCCAAAGGCAGAGACCCAACCCACTGAGCCACCCAAGCACCCCCCCTCCTTTTTTTTACTTCAACAATTTCCTCCTTTCTACTATCAGATCATTCACGTGGCATAGAAGCACATCTTAAAATCAACTATCTCAACACACACACACACACACACACACACACACACACATTGATGTTTCCCATCCCCTAAGAGCCACCCCATTTCTATTTGCTTCTATAGCAAAACTCCTTATCTTGAATCATTTTCTCCATTCTCTCCTCTCCCATTCTTTCCTTTATTCAACCCCACCCCCCAGATTCGATTCGTGATTTTTGTGATCCTGTTAGTCTATACACAGAGTTCTTATCAAGGTCATGCGATCTTCGATCTTCGCATAGCAAATGTTCAATTTCTTATCTACACATTTCTTGGCTTCACTGCAGCATCTGATATCTTGATCCTTTCCTTTGTCTTCAATCATTTTCTTTCCAGGACTTCTGTGATACCACATTCTCTTCACTTCCACACCTCTACCATCACTGACTACAACTTTTTAATCTCTTGATGTCTTCTCTTCCTTTGTTAGACCTTTAAACTCTGGAGTGTCCCAAGCGTCTTCAGTGGTCCACTTCCCTCTATTTGTGCTTTTGGCAAGGTGATCTTTCCAGCCTGGGAATCCTAAGTACCATTTAAATGCAAATAACACCAGACGTTTACACTGAACTACAGAATCCTATATCTAAGCCACTATCTTATCTCATTTGAATGACATCTCCTTGGCACCTTTCTTGCTCCACTCTCCATAAAGAAACCACCATAACCAAACATTACATCCTTACCCTGTTTAAAATCTTCCAGTAACTGCCAACTATAAGTAGGAAAAAATTCAAACTCCTTGCTATCACTGGCTTATCTTTCCAACCGTCAGATTCCCTTGCTTATGCTTCCCCAACTGCAATATAAGTTCAATAATGGAACTTTAAGTGTTCATCAATGTATTTATGGCATTTCCATCATCTAGTTGGTACTCAGTAACAATTCTTGGCTGGGGTGTATGGGTAGCTCAGTGGGTTAAAGCCTCTGCCTTCGGCTCAGGTCATGATCTCAGGGTCCTGAGATCGAGCCCCACATTGGGCTCTCTGCTTGGCGGGGAGCCTGCTTCCCCATCTCTCTCTGCCCACCTCTTTGCCTACTTGTAATCTCTGTCTGTCAAATAAATAAATAAATAAATAAATCTTTAAAAAAAAAACCCAAAAACAATCATTGGCTGACTACCTTTCAGCCTTTTCTCAGCATCCAAAATTCTTCAAAGACTAATGATAATGAACCAATGATACCAAAATGGTACATTGTCATAAATTAAGAATTAAACCTGTGAATTCAATAATATAAGTTTAATAAACCAGGATTATGAATTATTTTTACATCTTACAGCAAATATTCCTCATTTCATGTATTGAAGATAAAAAGGCAATGCACTAAAACTAGAAATTTTGATAAAAGTTGAACAGAAAGAATTATAAAACCACTGAAAATAAAGTAAACCTCCCTCCAAACTTATGTCAAATAGCAACTCAAAACTATAACTATATACTATTTACTAAACAGGCAAAATAACATTACACACCAGATTGAAACCCAGAACATATAGCCAAAATTTTATTCAGAGGAAAAATCACAGTCATGTATGTCTTATTATTTAAAAAAAAAAAGCAAAAAAAAAATTTGCCAGCATTGAATTTAAGAAGCTGGAAAATTATAAAACAAATCAAAGCAGAATATAGGATATGATAAAGTTAGGAAGTAATTATGGAAAACTGAACGAACATTGATAAATTTAAGAGTCCGTTCTTTGATGAATCAAACAATGAAACCGAGCTCTGGAGTATCTAGTAAATATAAGGTGAGAAAAATTATCAAAATCAGAGATGATACATATGATTCAAAAAGGAGGAGACTTAATTTTTAAGAAGACGCTGGGTAGACTTCTATGGTAGTAAATTTATATGGATCAATGTTGGTTACAAGTTCTAAAAAAAAAAAAACGGAAACCAGAATCAAAATCTTGCCTGACCAATATTCACAGGATAAATTGGGGGAAAAAATTAAACCTTCTTTAAAATAGTTTTGATCTCAGAGGGTTTTATAGGTCTTCCTTTCCAAATTTTAAGAGGAAGATTCTAGGTTGGACATCTCCGAGATATTAAAAGGCTAGTACACACTGTATATCTCCAAGCAATGAACCTGCTATGCATGACTCTCCAAACTTACTGACCCTAGAATCTTTTTTTCTTTGAACTTATCACAGGACCAGTATTTTAAAGACCAAATTTTGGGATAATGTTTCTATAGGCCAATCTCACTTAGGAGTACAAATATAAAACCTTAAAAAATATATTTGGAAATAAAATGTCATAAAATTTTTCAAAATCTGACCCCGAAGAGTCAAAACAATCTTGAAAAAGAAGAACCAGGCTAGAGGCATCATGTTCCCTGATTCCAAACTATATTAAAGAGCTACAGTAACTGGGGCTGCTGGCTGGCTCAGTCGTTAAGCATCTGCCTTCAGCTCAGGTCATGATCGCAGGGTCCTGGGATCGAGCCCCGCATCAGATTCCCTGCTCAGTGGAAGCCTGCTTCTCCCTCTCCCACTCCCTGCTTGTGTTCCCTCTCTCGCTGTCTCTCTTCTCTGTCAAATAAATAAATAAAATCTTAAAGAAAAGCTACAGTTGGGCACTGGCATAAAAACAAACAGAAATCAATGGAACAGAATACAGACCCCAGGAATAAACGCACACATACATGGTCAGTTAACTTAGGACAAAGGAACAATGGAGGGAGGGAAAGGATAGTCTCTTCAAAAAATGGTGTTGGTAAAACTAGACAGCTGCATGCAGAAGAATGAAACTGAACCACTATCTTACACTCTACACAAAAATTACTCAAAATGGATTAACACTTGAAGGTAAAACCTAAAACCCTAAGATTTCTGGAAGAAAACATAGACCATAGTCAGCTATTTGACACTATCTTTGGCAAGGATTTTTTGGATTTGACACCAAAAGCAAAGGTGGTAAAACTACATGAAGCTAAAAAGCTTTTGCACAGCAAAGGAAACCATCAACAAAATGAAAAAGCAACCTAATAAATGGGAGAAAATATTCATAAATCATGTATCTGGCATGGGGTTAATATCCAAAATATAAAAAGAATTCCTACGACTCAATGGAAACAAAACAAGAATCTGATTAAAAAATGGTCAGAAGAACAGGACTGGAAGAGATTATGCTGAGTGAAATAAGTCAAGCAGAGAGAGTCAATCATCATATGGTTTCACTTACTTGTGGAGCATAAGGAATAACATGGAGGACGTGGGGAGATGGAGAGGAAAAGTGAATTGGGGGTAATCGGAGCGGGGGACGAACCATGAGATGCTGTGGACTCTGAGAACCAAACAGGGTTTGGGAGGGGAAGGGTGTGCGGAGATGGGTTAGTGTGGTGGTGGGTATTAAGGAGGGCATGTATTGCATGAAGCACTGGATGTGGTGCATAAACAATGAATCCTAGAACCCTGAAAAAATAAAATAAAAAAAAGTGGTGAGAAGATCTGAACAGACATTTCTTCAAAGATGACATCCAGATGGCCAACAGGTACATGAAAAAGTGTTCAATATCACTAATCATCAGGGAAATGCAAATCAAATTCACAAGGAGGTAACACCTCACACTTGTTAGAATGACTATCATCAAAAAGACAAGAAACAAGTGTTGGTAAGGATATGGAGAAGAGGGAACCAACCTCTGCTGTATGTAATGTAAATGTTGAACGTAAATTGCTGTAGTTCCTACGTTAAACAATATGGAGGATTGCTCAAAAAATTAAGAGTAGAACTATCATATGATCCAGGAACTTCACTTCTGGTATTTATCTAAAGAAAATGGAGAAACTAACTAAAAAAGATATATGCACCCCTGTGTTCAATATAGCATTATTCATAAAAGCCAAGATATGGAAGCATATATCCCCCTGCACAGGGAATGGGGGAAGGGGGACAAAAGATACAAACTGATACTGGATTGCTTATGTGGGAGTTGCTAAGAAAGCAAACCTTAAAGGCTACAATACAAGACAAAACACTTTGTCTCACAGATGTTACCTAGACTTGTGATCATTTTGTTATGATTTCAAGTCATTGTGTTGCATATTTGAAACTAATATGATGCTATACATCAATTATACCTCAAAAGAACAAAATCCAATCACGACAAGTAGGGTTTTTCCTAAAAGAGTTTTCTAGGGGAGCCTGGGTGGTTCAGTCATTAAGTGTCTGCTTTGGCTCAGGTCATGATCCCAGGGTCCTGGGATCAAGCCTCACGTCAGGCTCCCTGCTCCGTGGGAAAGTTGCTTCTCCCTCTCCCACTCCCCTTGCTTGTGTTCCCTCCCTCACTCTGCTCTGTCAAATAAATAAATACAACCTTAAAAAAAAAAAAGGCATTCAGTACCACGTATAAGCCAATCACTCGCCGATCACAGGGTTTCCTTCTAAGCTATAGTTGCATTCTGGATATTTCCATTTTCAAACCCAACCTCATCAACAGCTCCTCACTGCATCAGGATAAAGACCAACCACCTTAACATGGCCTGCAGGGTTGTACGTGACCTGGACCTCCACTGTTGCATGCCACGCTCCAGCTCTCAGTTGCATGAACACACAAAGCTTCTTCCTACCTCAGGGTCTTGGTATATACGCTGTTCACTCTGCCTGGAACATTCTTGCCTTCTCCCTTCACTCAGTCTATGTTTTTGGTCTTCTAGTGTTAGCTTCACCCCTAAATTCCCAAAATGGTTAGGTCACTCTCACATAAATTCTCACAGAAGTTGTCATTAACAGTTGTAATTCAGTAATCATTATTTGCTATGAGTCTCCTTGCTTGCACTGTAAATTCCGTGAGTAGAGAACATGCTTCTTCTGCTCAGAGAACCTAAGTAGAGCACCCAGCACAAGGAATATACTCAGTAAATAACTGTGAATGCATGATTGACTGACTGAAGCAACCACTGACTGAATAGCTCAGTGCCCTTCATTTCCCTAAAATATTTGTCTTTGTCTTTCAAGATCAGCCGCAAAGACCAATGGGACAATTTTACACTGGGGGCTGGCTGTTGTCTACTGACTCAAAGTGTTGTAATTCATTGCCAAAGGACCAAGTCCTTTAGCCCGACTTGATTTGATATTGTCTTTTGATGTTTCCTTTCCTTGACATAGTAAAGAGTTAGTTAATTAATTAAAATTTGGAATTTTTTTTTGTTTTTAGGAAAAAATATTTTAAAACATAAAAGCATTGCAAAACATATTTACCATAAGTGCATTTGCAGAACCAGCTGAATCACCACCAGCCCTGACTCTCTATGTCTGCCAAGGCCTCGGCGCCAGGTCCGTGTCAGCGTTCATCAGAGTCATGAGGAGAGACTAAAAATATGCGTTTGGGTTATAATGGTGGGGGTCTTACTTAGGACAAAGATCATAAAGAAGGCAGATTATAATTTAAATGGTGGAAATTCTTACCATCTAGAACATTTACTATCTAAAGATCCTTCCTCACGCCCAAATGCTAATTGTCATCTGATGTCATATAAATTAAGAAGGTATTCTAAATAAAAATAGAAAAGTTTAGAGGGCCTCGTTAGTGGGAACTCGATCTCCTGGCTTCTTGTTGGGCTTTTGGCTCCCAGCCGCCTTTCTCCAGACTTCATTGTTTCCTCCCCAAAAGAGGAGGAGAACTGACTGATTTGATTAGTGTGTTATAAAAGAGAAATTGAGCAAGCTTGCGCCCGCAAGACACATGCATTTCTCTCCCATTCCAAGAAGCTCTGGGGAGTGCTGCCCGGCGGCCGAGCCCTGCGGTGGCTCCGATGTGGTCATGGCCGCTGGGGACTGAACTATTAGAAGACATCTGGCCACAGATCTACACCCATTTGTTTGTGTCTTATTTGTTTGTTTCCTGTGCTTCTGAAAACAGCAACAACAACACACTTTAACTGGGTGTGTGTGTGTGATTTATTGGGCCCCTTATAATTCCAACAGGGAGGGGTGGCTTTGAAGAAAGGGTACCGGGTTTGGTTTCGGATGGGTTAAACAGGAAGTGACAGAGGCCTTATGAGTGAGAATGCCCAGTGGGCAGTAGGCAATGTGGGGCTGGTGTCTCGGGATAATAAATAGTAACCATAGCACATGTGGCTGGGAGGCTGGGTGCCATGTGAGTTTGCTTATTTCAGTGCAGCTCATTAGCTTCATGAAGCATCTTCCCGTAGGAGAACAAGCCACAGGTCATGTGTCTACTTGGGCATAACCAAGAGCAGGAGGATGAGCCAATATGACAATATCATTAAAAAAACCCCAAAACTGTTGCTGCAAAATCCTCGCTTCATGTAGCCCAGAGCAACGAAAGACTTTAGAAGGGAACAAACGGCAACTGGTGAAGGAAGCAGAGAGAGAACCACAGGGCCTCTCAGTCTGTCTCACTCACCAGGTCAGAGGAGGCTGTGGTAACGATCTGTTTGAGCTCCGCATTTCTGAACTCCGGGGAGTGGACGGAGAGTGGCTACGGGTCCCTCCAAGCCCTGCCCTATCACGTGCTCAGGCCCACCCTCACCTGGCCTCGCTCCCTTCCGCGTTTGTGGCTGAAGATCACCTTCTGTGGGACCTTCCATTTGAGTTAATGACTAATAATTATTATTTTATAAACTTTGCAAAAACTTGTTTGACTTATGAGAAACTGTCCACCCAGGAGAAGTGACGTCTGATTCCAGAAGGCCTAGTGTTGATCAACAAGCCAAGAAAACAACTGGGAGATAACAGGAAGTGATTAATTCATGCTAGGCCCCCAACACCTACCGTTTGACGAGAATTCTTAGAGCCTGGGATTGGGGTGAGGATATTTATGTAAATTTATCAGTATTGAGATAATGTTGTAGAGAAAAGGGTAGAGGAAAATTTTAAAAGAATGAAAGGGGCTGGCATGGTTGTGGTATAAATGGTTGGACACCATGGATCCCCACAAAATTAACCTTTCAAATTATTTTTTAAAGGATTACTTGTGGATATTACTATTATTTTAATCACGTCAACTTATATCAAAGGCAGTTCCTTGAACTCATTTTGGAAAGTTACGTCTGTACCTTTATCACGTGAAAACACGGGTTTTCCAGTCTCTGTTGTGGGGCTACAAAAAGATGTCTTGGGCAAAGTGGGGAAGTTTGGGCTGTTTGCGAATAGGGCAGGGCCACCTGGGATGGGTTCTGACGCTCTGGCCCCACACGGGATCAGCACCATCTACACTCTGGCTCCGTGGCACCTCCCCGGTGCCCCTCAGTAAGAGCAGGACTGGGGTGGACAGCGTACAACTAAAATCACAGCAGGGCTTAAGGCCCCAAATCTGTCCACACGCATCCATCTCCTAGCCGCGAGACGTCTGTAAAAATCCGGTCTGCAGGAAGCTTGACTGTGCAGGGACTTGTCTGGGGAAGCCGTTGAGCTATAGTCAGCGTAAGAGACATCACCGACTCTTTCAGAAACCAGATTGAGGAAAAAAAAATCAAGCACTTCAAAGGCAACCGATGTCTCCTGTGAAAGTGTAACATGTGAGCAGAAGGCAGTGGTGATGGCAGAAGCAAGGGTGATGGTACTGGCTCCGCGGCCAGGGGTCCCGCGGCCTGCCCTTCCACCCGTCAGGCCTTTCCATGCACGCTCACCGCCGCTCCCTTGCCTTCTTCACCGTCTGGCAAACGTCCACTCCCCGCTGCCGCCTGGGCTCCTACATGGCCTCCTCTGAGTCTTCGCCCAGAAAGCGCGAAATGCCTAGGCCGTCCCCTCTTCTAGCTCCCATAACGTCCTGCTCACCCATCCTCTGAGCTGAACTCCCACTGCCTTCTGTCTGTGAGACCTATTACTCCAAGAGGAGGTGAGAGTATAAATCACGTCAGTTAAATTCACCCCAAATTGTGGGTGAAAGGTCCATCTTGGACTAGTAACAGCTGTAGAGATCTTGAAATACTTCATCAACCTCAAAGTTTCTGTTAAGGAAAACGCCTTGCCAGGTTATCTCCATAAAAGATAACAGAAGATCGGATGAATTATGTATCTGGTTCCATGACAATGGCACTTAGGTGTTCGTTAAGCGATTTATTTATTTAATAAACATTTGTTGTGAAGCTACGTGCCAGGCATGGTGCTAGGCCCTGAGGGACACACGGTGATTGAGACAACTCTCCCGTTCTCGTGAAGCTTATACTCCAGCGCTTCGTACCAAAGCTGATGGCGAGCCGAATGCTAAGACACCAACCAACAATCGCCTATTTAGAGTTCACTGTCCAGGTGCTCAAGCAAATCCTAATACCCCAGTCGCATTTCCCTCTCCCCGCTAAACAACAAAACAAAAAACAGGCATCTGTTTCGTTCTAGTCAGTTTCATCACTTTAACAGTCACTCAAAAGACTGAAAATAATCCATAACCCAGATAAAGGAAATCTTTACAGAGCTCCTCGTGGTTTTCAAAAAATTGCTGTTTAAAACTGTACAGCTACAAAGAGGGTTTTTGACTAGACAGCTGTTTCAAAGAACAATGATTTCATGTTTTAAGACTAACTTTAAAATTGAGATGTCTTTGCCTTCCAGGAAAACTCAGCAGCTGTGGGGATTACAGCACTTCTCTTTCTTTCACATTTCACTGGATTTAATTTTAAGGGGGGAAAGATAAAAAAGAGACAACTGCATGCAACACACAACAAGACCTATTGCAAAACAAGCAGCTGCACATTTTTTTAACTACAGGAAAAAGCAAAGGCAGCCCCAAATCTCTCTTTGGCTGAGGAAGGAGACATTTTAGCTCCTTTTTGGTGAAATATACCTCTCTCCTCGCTGAAGTTACAAAACACCCCCCCGCCCGACACACACACCCAGCCCCATCTCAATGAAAGCAAGGTAGACTTGGTTTTCCACAGGAATAGAAGGCAGTAACCAAAGTGGCTTCAGGAAATGCAATAGAGAATCGGTCACAAACAGAGCGTATAAGTAACTGCTGCCTCATACTCTTTACTGGCCACGTCCTGCCAACCACTGTGGGGCCCATCCACGAGGGCAGCTGGAGACAGCCTCCAGAGTAACTAGAAAAGAGGCAGATGAGGTTAAAAGGCCAGGGTGAACCTGGCAGGCAAAGCACTGTTTGGAGACAACATGAAGCCTGTCCATTTCAGCCATTGCCATGGAGGGAAAAAAACCTAGTGGAAACTGACAACATGGCAAACTTTCTGGTTGATTCAAACAAACCCTTGATAATCAGGTGTCCCAGGGTGGCCAGCAAGGACCTAAGCTGGCTGGGACCTGGGAAAGAAGGAGCTCCGGAGTAAACAGGGGTGGGCTGTGCCACGCTGCCGGAGATGTGTAGACACAAAGACAGTTCTGACCCAAGCGGGGAGCTGGAGTCTGAGCCAGCCACATGAGCTCTCAAGGTGCCTGGGCTGGAGGACTGTACTTTTCTTCTCTCTCCTTAGGAGGGACATGGGTCAGTTTCCACTGGAGGGATAGTTACCAGACAAGAAGGATGAACTGTATGCATAAATGAGGATTCTGAGACTATCTCCAAGTAGAATTACTATGCCCAGCACCCCAATGGTCTAACAAAAGATGCTTCCTGATAAATTCAGAGTGACTTTTTAAAAAAATTTAATTATTTTTATTAACATATAATGTATTATTTGCCCCCGGGGTACAGGTCTGTGAATCATCAGGCTTACACACTGCACAGCACAGAGGGACATGTAAGATATGGAGTAGATGAACAGTGACAGGTTACCCAGAATCTCCTTGTCCCCTATCAAAACTTTCACCCATCAATATTCCTGGCAGTTTCATTCTTTTGAGTCTTGAGAGCTTTAGGTTTCTAAAAGAATCTGCATGATGTGACAGAAAAAAGCATAGATTTTGGAATGAGAAATTTAAACTCTGGAACTCATTAATTATGTGTTAGTTTTGTGACTTTCAGCCAAATAAATTTCTCCGAGTCTCGATCTTCTTGTTGATAAATGAGGGCAGTACTATCTAAAAGGTTTTTTTCTTCAAACATTTTAGTTATTTATTTATGAGAGAGACAGACAGAGATGGAGACAGACAGAGCTAACAGGAGAAGCAGCAAAGGGAGAGGGACAAGCAGAGAGCCCGATGCAGGGCTTGATCCCAGGACCCTGGGATCATAACCTGAGCCGAAGGCAGACACTTAACTAAGCCACCCAAGCGCCCTTCTAAGAAGGTTTTTAGGGATGTGATATGTGCAGAGCATTTAGCATGGTGCTGGGTAGGAATTACTATTAAAATGCAAACGTTCCTAGAGAAAGTTATTAGCTCACAAGGCAATTTCCCAATGATGCAACTCACTGAGAAAGAAAGACTAAAGAAGGCGGTGAAAGAACGGAGGCAATGAGGACGAACCGTGGACAGGACCAATCACGAACCCCATCTTCTCCTCAGCTTTGCCCTGAGCTTGGTGAAAGCACTGGGTACACAGTCACGGGAGCGGGTGTAACAGGTTTTCATCTTGCTTATCTATTTTAGCTACGGTCTTGTCTAGACGGGTGCAATATGACATCCCTGGGACCCTTGCCAGTCCAGCATTGTATTATCTAAAATTTCAGAGCAAAGAAATGGGATGATCAAAAAGGACATCAGATTTCTCAAAGTATCACCGAGGAACAAAAAAGCTAACATTTGAGAACAGACAAATTATGGAGTTGGGCCTGCAAACTGCTTGACTCACAAACGCAGGACCAAGATGAAGCCCGCTAATATACCTCTAAAATGAATGCTAATTGCTTATGCTGAAGACAATAGCTATTTACAAAGCAATTAACAGAGATGAACAAGTATGCACCAACACTTTGGGGTTCACACCACCTTGTGGGAGCACAGAGCGGAGCCAGGGAATGAGTCACCTTCTCACTCAGCATGTTGTAAGCAACCTTAAATTGAAGAAAATGGGGATACTGGCCCGCAGGTTACCTAATCTTTACTTGGGGGTACCATTTTTCTGGTGCCTCTCCTCTCGAGATTGCCATTGGGATGATTAATTTGTAGACCAGGGAGAAAAGAGACCTGACTTCAAGTGGATGGTTCATCTCGAACCCTGCCATTTTACCTTCTCTGTGAACATTTCTACAACCCCCCCAGCTCCTTTCTGTGTGTCTCACCTCAACTTCTTTCAGTCCCACTGTGGTTCATTAGAAATATATTCCTCTCCATACTACTGCCAACTCCCTTCTAAAAATTTGGAAGTGTTCCTTATTCCTTAGGTTCAAAACATTTCAGAGCAGCTTCAAAACTTCCCATAATTTAATTCTGCTGAAACATTCTCTCTCTCCAGCACCACACACCAAGAAATGACTCAAGTTTTCATAACTTGCACTTATCAATAATCTCTTTCCATAGAAACAAAACCTGCTGCTCCCTGAACACAATTTTCTGTCTCTGGCTGTGACTTCCCATATCCCGGTCTTCATTGCAGAATGCCACTCCAATCTACCTTTTCACTCCATTCACAACAATACTTCAAGGTAACATAATAGTTCTTGCGTTGAACTACTCTTCTCATCTCTCACTGTGTGTGTGTGTGTGTGTGTGTGTGTGTGTGTAAAACTTGGATACCATTAATGTTCATAATGTTGAGTGTAGTGCCTCTCCTTCCAAGCTTTCATGACAGTTTTTCTCGTTCCTTCCTAATATTAACCTGGAGTCTCTTTTGCATGACTTCCTAAATGTTTAACACAAGAAAATAACGTATGTAAAAAAACGTATACATAACTATAATGTATAGTAGTCCCCTGCTCCTTATTCGCAGGGACTGTTCCAAGACCCCCAAGGGATGCCTGAAACCACACACAGCACGGAACCTAGATATAGGTCTATGATACAGTTTGATAAATTAAGCACAGTATGATACTAACAACAATAACTAATATTAAAATAGAACAATTTTATCAATATAGTACCACAGAAGTTATGTGAATGTAGTCTCTCTCTCTCTCAAAATACGGCACCATACTCACCCTTCTTCCGATGATGTGAGATGAGAAAATCCCTTCGTGATGAGTGAAATGAGATGAAGGACATAGGCATGGTGACCTAGCCTGGGGTTAGTTTTAACCTTCTAATGATACATCCCAAGGAGGATCGTCTGTTTCCAGACCGCGGTTGGCTGTGGGTAACTGAAACCATGGATAAGGGGGTCTACTGTAGGAACTTGTATATGATTATTCAGGACCATTTTTTATATCCTCCCAGAACAGGCAGTTACCATTAAGTAAATGTTGACTGAAGCTTAAGACTGGGGTGGGGGGATCCAGCAAGCAGCCAGCTCAAGGATATTAACAAGCAACATCAACATTCATTCACCCATTCATGCACTTTTCCACTCCTTCCTGAATAGCTACTATATGCCAAAAACTGAACAAATGTGACTCGATTCTTGCTTTCACAGAATTTACACTGAAACAGGGAAGAGAGAAAACAAACAAAAAACAAACACATCAGGAAGTCGTAACTGTTATGAACAAAACGGAGCAGGAAAGGGGAGAGAACGATACAAGTGCCTTGTTAGAGAGAACGGTCAGAAAACGAAGCGCGACATCTGCAAAGAGACACGACATGAAGACAGAGCATGACTCATAGAAATTTCTGGGGGAAGGACATTCCTGGCAAATGAAAAGGCCCTCGGAGAGGAACAAGGTCAACATATTCAAGAATCAGCAAGGAGGCCAGTATCGCTGGGGCAGGGTGAACGAGGAGGACATGTCAGAAATGAGTTCAGGGAAGGAGCTGGAAGCCAGATCATGGAGGGCCTCACCAGACACAATAATAACTTTGGATTTTTTCCTGAGTGTGCTGGAAAGACACTGGAGTAGTTTAAGCATAGGTGTGTAGTGGGATCCGATTTACTTCTTCTGAAATCGCTCTCTGGTTGCTGTGCACAGAGCACACACGCTGGGGCACGGAGTGTGGCAATAGCAAGAAAGGGACGAAGGAAGAGGCTGCCGCAGAAGTCAAGGCAAGAGATGAGCAGACTGGCAGGTAGAGGCGGTAAGAAGAGGTCGAATTCTAAATATACGGCTCTCCTCCAAGGAAGAGAAATCCTGTTTTTCTGAGGAACTGGTGGCAGGAAGTGGGGGTACGCAAGGAACCAAGAGCGACCCTGAAGTTTCTGGCATGAGCAACTGGGAGGCAGGGGAGGGGAGGTCAGGAGTTACAGTTCTGGACAGGGGTTGGAGGGTAGACTAGATACAAGCTGGAAGCCCGGGAGACAGAGGAGGGTTGGGTGTGTGCAGGTAGGATCCTCAGCAGATAGAGCAAGGGGACTCTCTTAGTATTTTCACGCGGTGATACTGGTGACCGAGGCATTCTGGGTCTCACTGCAGCTCGAGCCCGGTCTGACAACAGCAGTGTTAATGGACCAAGGTAATGAGTTTGTTAATGGTTTTGTGCTGATTTGGGAATTATTCGAGTACACATACCCACACAGTATACTGTGCATATGTGGAGACAGAAGAGACCCTGCACTGGGAATTTATTAGTCTACTAGCCAAAGTTATTCAATTGAATGTTTTAGAAGTGTGTGTATTTCAAATGAATGAGCTTTGAGTATAAACCTCAGTGTCGTAAAAGGAATTCAAGAGGCTCCCAATTTTTTTTCCATCTGATATAAAATTATTACTTCTCAAGCTTTCTCCTAAATGAATTGCACCCTTCAAAGGTAACGAAGCATCGGTCCTCTCCTGCACACATCATTCATTTCCTACACCAAAGGAAGAAAAACGACACATGGTCTGGCAGGATTAGGTTTATCAACCTGATTGCTAGTGAAAATAAGCAAAGCAAATTTCAGCAACAAGAAAACTGGGCTCCTCCCTGGGTTAAGCCTGGGGAGACGGATCTCACAGCCTAGAAAAAGTCACAGTGGTAGCAGAAACTACCAGAGAAAGAACATCTTAACCTTCAAATTCGATCAATCGCTACAGTCCGCTGGGTTCCCCTCCAGCCAGAACGCACCGCGTGCGGGGGTTACTCTGGGAACATGGCGAGCGAGCGGTAGAGACGATGAAGGCAATTTGTGCAACGCGGCCCGGGCTGTTTGAATACTTTGGCAAGAAGTCACATGCCGATACTCCTGATTTTTGATGGAAGGCAGGACAAAGCACGGGTGTTTATGAGGAAAAGGACTAATGAACTACTGTGACACGGCTTCTCTTCCATGGCATGTCACAGAACGAGGAGTGGACATCTCCCTGAAGGCAAGTGTATTTGTCACCTACTATAAAACACTAAGGACAAGAAGCACCCATGCAAAATGGCTATAAATCATGAACTGTGATTAAAATTTAGGACATGAGGCACCTGGGTGGCTCAGTGGGTTAAGCCTCTGCCTTCGGCTCAGGTCGTGATCTCAGGGTCCTGGGATCGAGCCCCACATCGGGCTCTCTGCTCAGCGGGGCACCTGCTTCCTCCTCTCTCTCTGTCTGCTTCTCTACCTACTTGTGATCTCTGTCTGTCAAATAAATAAATAAAATCTTTTTAAAAAAGTTTAGGGCATACTGACTCTGGGCAAAGAAAAGTGCCATATATGCATCTAAGGAGAATAGACTGTAGAGGACTTTTTATGAGCACTTTGCTATTTTAATTCTATTTTACTTTGGACAGAGTAAAAAAAAAAAGTATAACTCTGGGTCCAATCTAGGATCCACCACAACAGTGTCCCACATGTGAGAGAGAAAGCAAGAAACATAGCAACAAAGGCAAAGAGGTCTTCCTTGCAGTCAGTCTCTGAGCTCAGGCTTCCCTTCGGGTATAGGCTTATTTTCATGCAGCCATAATTTCATTTAAACTGCTGGAGAAGTGTCTGCACCACCTCTCAGGGGTAATGTCACCCATAATGACAGAACTGCAATGAGACCTCTATTTTAATACAAAGGTCCCTCCTCATTCTAGTAGCTTAAAATTTCATAGGGGCAAAATCATAGTCAATCGATCTTAATGGCCTCAACACTTTAAAAACACCTCTCACTTTTTCAGAATTAAATATCCTAATCCCCTTGCTACAATCATGCAAGGTAATGATCTTACATCATCAGTTTTAATCAATTTTAATTTTCACCTTCAGAATCTGCTCTGATTATATTATAGCTCTTTTTGCAATTGACTGAGGGGTGTTTAATGTGATGTCCTAGGTGGTAAAACACCACAATTTTGTATAAAAGCAGGATGTTTTCCATTCTTGATGTGTTCACTGGACCACCTCAACCCATTGGGTAGATGCTGTCATGTGCTAGCCTACAGAGGCCTCTAGATTTTTCTCACTCACGGCACTTAACCACATTCTCAGTCTTAAATAGAGTTTGGACCATTTTCCTCTAAATACATGACACCCCATGTCTTTTCACGTCACGATCAGTTTGCCACTTTCCTGCTTCCTACTCAAAGCTCTGTGGAGTCTTCTGAAGATAGTCTTTGCCTGCCCAAAGGAGACAGACCTGCAAAATTTGAGTTCTGAGTTTTTGCAATGTATTTCAGATTATTTATACAGATGTTAAGACTAGCTTGTGTGTTGAGAATTTAGGAAATCAGGATGCTGGGAAATCTCACTTATTATATTACACCATTGACAGAAATACCCATGTCTTCCTATTATGCTGTGGAAGCCATGAATGCAGACTGCGTCTCCTTCAGACCATAGCACATGAGGAATATTCGATAAAGTGCTTATAAGCTGGACTGAAGAAAGCATCCTAGTCACATTAAACGACAACACAACAACAACTCTCAATTCCATAATCTTCATTGTAAAACTCTGCCAGTGGATATTTGAAAACTTAAATATGTAGGTATCCATTAATTATTCTTTACTACTGTATGTTTAACCCCCAAAGAGCTCGGACAATAGTAAGGCCATGCTTTCCTCTCAAAGAAACTATTTTTCCTCTCAAAGAAATTTCTCACACCGTTTATAATTTATATTAGTTTACATTAGTTTACCTAATATGAAAATAAGAATCCTCATTTCTGATTCTGGAAATACGCTCATCCTACGATTCATAAGAAGAATCCCAGAGACAAGCTGGAAGTATCAATAATGAGGAGTCATAGCACATTTGAGACTATTTATAAATAACACAAACTCTTACTCAAGGACAGTTGGGGAACGGGCTGTTACACTAAGCGATTTAATTTATATATAAATTAGAACGTGTGTGTGTCATATCTGTGTTTGCAAGAGTTTTAAAAATTACAACAGAATTTACATATTGTAAATCTTGCCAAAGAAAATTTAAACTCTAATGCTTAAGAACACACTTCGGACTTCACCCTATTTGGGGAATAAGTCATAAGTAATCATAAAAAATCATAAAAAGTCATAAAAAATCACTAAAAAGTGTAAAGAAATAGTTGTGCATAAAACAGGATTTATTTGGTTAAGCTGGAATGTACCACAGAGGTCACTCAGGCCAAATTCCCCCATCAGGACTCTACAAATTCTCCTCAGCGGAACTCTCCCCTATGACCTCATCAGCAGGTAAAATTCATCCCTTTTTGCCTAAATCATATCTGTTCATTGTCAAGTATTTCAGCATAATTATTAATAGTGCCCCTTTTACTCTCAAAAATAAATGATAAATTATGATCGCCCTACCAGTAAGTTGTTACCTAGCTTCTGCTCAAAGTGCTCTGGCGATGGGGGAGGCTTCATAACTCACAAGGTGCAAATTTTATTTTTAAAAAGGTACTATAAAAATACATATTAAATATTAAAATATTTTAAAAAATCATCCTGGCGATGAGTCAGATGAGACTTTTTTGAGTCACTTTTACTCATTACGAATTTGACCCTCTGTAAAGACACCAGAGAATGTGAATCCTTCAGCTCCATAAGATAACTTTCACGCCTTCCTTAAACATAAAGAGTCAAACATAAAATGGTTCAGGAAGAAAATACTTTTTAAGAAGTTGTTTGTCGGGAAATAAAAATTATCATTTAATCATAGAGGATCTTAAGGAACTATGTTACAGGTGTTTTCCTGGGAGCCCAGGGCTCTAAAGGATTAACAGTAGCTGACAGTCTCCCTTCTCAGGTCTTTGCTTGAGGGCACGATCTGGATTTCCATGGGTTGGAAACCAGTATTTGCTTTTGTAATTTTACACCAGTTAAGTCACATGGAAGAAAAAAAAAAATGCCCCATGGAGAGAGGCAAAGGAATTCAGCGGGGTAGAGTGGTTATACAAAGAACCAGAAAGTAGAAATACCGATAATTGCTTTTTTAAATTTAATTTTATTTATTTGACAGACAGAGATCACAAGAAGGCAGAGGCAGGCAGAGAGAGGAGGAAGCAGGCTCCCTGTGGAGCAGAGAGCCTGATGCGGGGCTCGATCCCAGGACTCTGGGATCGTGATCCAAGCCGATGGCAGAGGCTCAACCCACTGAGCCACCCAGGCACACATGATCATTGCTCTTTCTCAGACTTTCTCTTCACCAGCAATCCGGGCGGAAGAAGCAGCCACACAAAAGGGTAGAGGTTTAGCACTATAGTAAAGCTCAGATAGTCTCCAGGGAGCAGAAGACAATGACTTAATTTGTTAAGAATGAATTAATTAGGGCACCTGGGTGGCTCAGTGGGTTAAAGCCTCTACCCTCGGCTCAGGTCATGATCTCAGGGTCCTGGGATCGAGCCCCGCAATGGGCTCTCTGCTCAGCGGGGAGCCTGCTTCTCTCTGCCTGCCTCTCTGCCTGCTTGTGATCTCCATCTGTCAAATAAATAAATAAAATCTTTAGAAGAAAAAAGAGAATGAACTAATTAGTTAAAATAAACAAATTCAATGGAAAAGAATTAATGATAAAATTGATTTTGGTGACAAATCACATGTTATAGGGTCTGCCTATTCCAGTTCAAGGAATATTCAGATGATATGCAGACGATGGTTTCTCTGTTAACGTAGAAATGGAGTTCATTGCCATGCACATGAACTAGCCAAGAATGGAACATCATTTTGTGTCTTATAGGAGAAGCCAAAATCAGTATCTGGACCCTGGGCACTAATCTGAGATGTAAACAATGTATACTTTGAATGATTCTACCTGTCGAGCCCACAGCTGTAACTAGCTGCCCTGTGGCTTCTAGCAACAGCCACACAAATGACAGGCCACAGGTTGTCTAGGAATAATTACCCTCTGCTGGGAAGTGTGCTTGGCAAACCCAACCCGATATTTGCTATGGCCAACATCAGAGCGGCACTTGAGGTCAGAGAACTGCTTGTTACCGGTCGACAAGTATTTAAGTATAGAAACGGACAGAAGCAGCCGGAAGCTCGTGCAGCAGTCGGATGCTGTAGGACATCCAAGCCACGATGCACTAGTCTTCGTGAACAGGGTTTATGCCAGTTTGGGTGGTGTTGAACCCAGGAGGGGAGTCCCATGTGGTACAGGTTGTATACTGGCTGCACAAGGCACTGAAAAATTTTTTAAATTTGAAAAAAAAAAATCTTTACTGTAACAGTTTGACAGTTCTCTACTTTAAATTTCTGTTTTGGTTCAAGATGAAGGATATTGACCAAATAACCCTTTCCATTTAGGAACAACCCATCTAAGGCAGTTCAGTATTTCCTGTCTTTCATCGCTTCTCAAACCTATCACAGTAGAGGTGAAGGAGGAAGGTTTCCACCCCATCCCCCCAGCTATCAAAGGGAGGGTCTCTCATTGGAGATTGAGAGGCTGGATCCTCTCCCTTTTGTGGGCAACAGGGCGACTCTCTTGGGTCATATCTGCATTTCTACACATGCTCCTCGAAAATCAACACATTTCCAAAGATTTCATTTCCTTTTCAACTATTTGGTGATTTTTCTTGCTGGCACCCATCTTCATTAGCATCATCAATGATTAAAAAAAATATATGGGATAAGGGGAATAAACAAAAGCTCCAGAAATTTCATAACTGTTTTGGATTTTATTTTAGGTATAATTGGGAGGGGACCGAATGGCATGGCTTTGATCGCTAAAATAAATCTGCCTTGGCCTGAAATGAGTCTGTCTTTCCAGATGTGTTCATTTTCACTTTCTACTTTGAGACAGTGTGGAGGACATATAAGAATCTGATTAGGTAATTGGTGGATTCTTGGTCCTTTAAAACTAGGAGATACAACCAACAGACTTACTAATGCAGTAAGTATCGCCATCATTCCATGAAAATAAACCTTAAATTGATGTCATGCCAATAAATCACTGTATCATGTATTGCCTAACTGCTGTAGTTCTCAGATTATTGTCTGGGACTCCAAGGATCCTCAAGGCCCTTTTAGGGTGTTCTCAAAGTCAAAACTATTTTCATAATAATATCAGCTTGGGTTTTTTTTTTCCACTTTCATTCTGTTATGAATCTACAGAGGAGCTTTCTAGAAGCTACATTACACGTAGCTATCATCAGTTGGGCAGTTAGTGGAAAGTGAGCTTGCGCACTCTCACATTTCCTAGAGTTTTCAAAGCTGGTATGTGCATTTGCAGAGATTAGCTCATTTGTTCGAAGCATGTCCACTGCGTTTTTGATGGTTATTTTCACTCACACCTGCCTTAATCCCTGTGACCTCCTCATCCTCTACGAAGGCACTATTTGGAAAGCCTAAAGTTTACCTCTGCCCATGTGGAAGCAAACACATGTATAGGCATACATTTTTGTCTTGTTTTATAAGACCTCAATTTTTAAAAAAGGACCTTTCCTAAATTTATAATTTCTATCTAAAATGCTATTTTAGAATTTAGTATTTTTTTCTGATATAAAAATATATTTAGGGCACCTGGGTGGCTCAGTGGGTTAAGCCTCTGCCTTCGGCTCAGGTCATGATCTCAGGGTCCTGGGATCGAGGCCCGCATCAGGCTCTCTGCTCAGCAGAGAACCTGCTTCTCCCTCTCTCTGCCTGCCTCTCTGCCTACTTGTGATCTCTCTCTCTCTGTCAAATAAAATCTTTTAAAAAATATATATTTATAATATAATTTTCTCATGTTTAAGGATGGCTCATTGGCTTTAAAAAAAAAAGAGATATTTGAAGATTCAGTTTCTCAACGTTTATCTGCAACTGCTCCAACTAAAGATTCTAAAAAAGATGAAGACTGACATGTCACAAAGCACCCTGACTCCTGGAAGGAAAGAATCTAATGCAAAGACATAGGACAAAGCTATAAGTATGAAACAAAAACAGGATGAAAGCTTTCCCTTGGCTTTATATACGTTCATAATTTCCCTCCTTGTCCAATGTAACTGGGCACTTTTAAGTAGCATTATGATGCCACTTAAGTCACACCGTGGTTTGAGACCAATCATTGAACACTTAAAGAAAAAGGAATGTCACCAAATTTTTTTTTAAAGATTTTATTTATTTATTTGACAGACAGAGATCACAGTAGACAGAGAGGCAGGCAGAGAGAGAGGAGGAAGCAGGCTCCCTGCTAAGCAGAGAGCCCGATGCGGGGCTCGATCCCAGGACCCTGAGATCATGACCTGAGCCGAAGGCAGAGGCTTAACCCACTGAGCCACCCAGGCACCCCGGAATGTCACCAAATTTTAAAGATAAATATAATGTACCCTTTGAAAGTCAAATACTCTTTGTTAGAGCTCTTCAATGTAGAAGTAAAAAAATCCTTGAGACATTTAAAAAAAATATATTTTATTTATTCATTTGAGAGAGACAGAGAGCATGAGCAGCAGGGGAGGCAGAGGGAGAGGGACAAGCTGACTCCCTGCTGAGTAGGGAGCCAGATGCGTAGGGACCTAGACGTGGGGCTCAATCCCAGGACCCTGAGATCATGACCCGAGCCAAAGGCAAATGCTTAACCACCTAAGCCACGCAGGCACCCCCCAAACCCTCGAAACATCTTATGGGATAAGTAGCTGTATGGGAATGGCTGGAGAAGTGTGCACTGTAGCTGAGAGATGAATGAATAAAACTTTTTTTACACTTGACATTAATGAATACCTGCCAGAAAAAATGTCAGGAAAAAGAAATGACCGTTATTTTCCAGTGACAGAGTAGCTTGTCTAATTAAAGATTTAGTTGCTAACATGATGCATGAGTTAAAAACCTCACCTGCAGAATTACACTTTGACCTTGACCCAAATGGGACAAGTCTAAAGAATGACTATACTTTTGGGGTGCCTGGGTGGCTCAGTGGGTTAATGCCTCTGCCTTCAGCTCAGGTCATGATCCCAGGGTCCTGGGATTGAGCCCCGCATCGGGATCTCTGCTCAGCAGGGAGCCTGCTTCCTCCTCTCTCTCTGCCTGCCTCTCTGCCTACTTGTGATTTCTGTCAAATAAATAAAATCTTAAAAAAAAAAGAATGACTATACTTTTTAAATTATATTTGTCCAGAATCAGTACTAATACCCAAAGACCATTTATACGAATGCTTACCAAAAAACACAAATGTTGCTAAAATAGTCAAAGTGGAGGATTTTTTTTTATTTTCACAGTTTATCTTTTTTTTTTTTTAATTTTATTAATTTATTTGACAGAGAGAAAGGGAGCACAAGCAAGAGGAGTAGCGGGCAGAGGCAGAGGGAGAAGCAGGCTCCCGTCTGAGCAAGGAGCCCGATGTGGGACTCGACCCCAGCACTCCAGGATCATGATTGGAGCCAAAGGCAGACACTTAACCGGCTGAGCCACCCAGGCACCTGAATTTCACAGGTGATCTTGCAACAAGTGAATTAACATTTGCACTGCTGGTACAAAAGTGAAGTCGAGGCCTTGGCATCCGGAGACAGTGTCGTAAGCTGTACTGACAGTCACCGTACTCTTCACCGCCATACACTCAGTTCGGCAAAAGGTCCCTGTCACTTAAGGACGTCTGGATGAAGCAGTACAACTAACAACGTTATTAAGCCTAGAGCCCGAGGGTACACGTCTTGGTAATACTCTATGACAAGAGTGGTAAGTCCACATCAGCACTTCTGCTGCATTCTGAGTGCTTGTCTTGAGCAAAGACACGATTCCACTGTGAGCTGACGGACCAGCGTTTCACACGGGAGGCCGATTGCACTCGAAAGGCTGACTGATGGCCAGTCTGCGGTTATGCAAACCCGAGTTTCCGGCAGACGTTTTCTCAAAACTGGACAACACGAGCTTGCCTGTCCCTTAAAGGAGGACAACTGACAGTGTTTGTGGGCAATGGGGACATACGGACGATGGGCTTGAAACCTGCCCCCTTTCTGATGAGATTGGTGGTAATATTAGGAATGTGATTTTTTAAATACATTCATTTTTATAATGAAATGCACGCACCCTGGGCAGATCTATGTAAATCGGTGAACTGATATTTCCAAATGAGAAAGTATGATGCTACAAAATCGCTCATAAGGTCCATTTAAGATGCACGAATTTAAGATGCACGATTAATGTAGCAGAATATGAAAAGTTCATTGATATGATTTCAGGTTCCAGATTGCAACTAACTTTTTGGAAACTAGCACTTGTCGAGTTTTGGTGAGGTATCAAAGAAGAAACTCTATAATTATCCGAAAAGCTATTAAAATACGTTTTCCTTTCCAACTACATATCTGTGTGAGGCTAGGTTTTCTTCATACACTTCAACCAAAACGACATATTGCAACAGATTAAAAGCAGAAGCAGATATGAGAATCCAGCTGTCTTCCATTAAACTACACATTAAAGAGTTTTGCAAAGTTGTAAAGAAAAAAAGCCACTCTTCTCACTGATATTTTAAAATATACTTTCCCATAAAAATGTACTCTTTATGTTAGCATGAAATAGATTTACTACTATTATTTTAAGGGATTTAATGAATGAATACTTTTTCTCACTTTAAATTTCTACCAATGGATATAATTGGCAGTATGCTAATAAATGTTTAACAACTAGCTATGGGGGGGGGGAGGCCATGGTTTGTAGAATTTGCCAATTTCCGTGGTATAAGTATCTCTCACTATGGCCAATTGTAAGCAAAAAGGTGAAGCCAACTCGCTCACAAAATTTCTGATACAATCCACACAATCCAGACAAACAAAAGCTCTTTAAAGTCTTCAACAATTTTTAAGAGTAGAAAGGGGTCCTCAAACCCCCAAATTTGAGAGACATTGGTATAGGTCTTATGCGGTCAATTTATTTTAAAATGCACAGCACAGACATCAAAACATGAATATCTTTACCACCTTACTGTTCTGATAGAGTAACCCAAGTGGCAAGAATTTGCCTACTTTCTGAAGCAAAATTATTCTATAACATTAAAACAAGTGCAGGCTAATATCTAGTAGATAGCGCTCACGCTTTGGCCCGTAAAGGATCTCTAGGTACGGAGTGAGGCATGGACTCCGAAACACACTGACGGCAAAGGCAGAGACTGAGTTCGAACAAACTACACTGGGCAACTGCATTTTTTAAAAACTGTTCCTTTATATGAGCTGTATTTTCCCCAGATTCTAAGAAATAACCATAGGCAATTTCAAAATTAGAAAAAGGAAAAAAACAAAAAAAGGAAAAAAACTCTCTCCAGTTAGTCTCTGCAAATATTTTCTTTATGAAACCATGCATCTGCTCAGCGTTAACTGCTGCGTGTGACTAACATTTTCTACCAGAGCTTGTGCCGAGTCAGTTCCCTTTACTAATGCTGTATGTGTTAATTAAAATTAATTACACATGGGAGTAAATAGTTTCCTTCTGAATGCAGCAGATAGAAGCAGAATAATATAATTTACAATTTATATACAAGGTAGATAATTAAAACCTTCATAATATTTTCTCTCAGTAGGTATAGTCACTAAGGACATTCTTTAATGGGGAAGTGGGTTGCACAGCAAATCAACTGAGGAATAATAAAAATGGGCCACACATGCAATGTTGGGTCCCCCAAAGATTCCTGATGTGTGAACTGATCATGTAAAAAGCCAGGCTTATAATTAATATTCTTGACTGCATGATTTGAGGGAGTGCGGTGATCTTCATAAAGGTTTACGCATCTGTGTGTTACTTTGATTTAAAGACTTTTTCCTCACCAAACTCAGGAAGTCCTCAGCAAGGTGTTACAGCTGTAGCAGTAAATCAGGGTAGTAGACAGTCCACGGGCGAAAATGGAAACACTGTGTCTACCATAGAAGACCACAGATACACTGGTCAATGTAACTGGTTTTAAACAGCAACAGATTTGAGTAGTAACCCTCTTAGGACTTTTTCAATTTATTCTCTTATTTCATGTAGGGTTTTTTTATTTTTGTTTTTGGGTGGTTGTTTCTTTTTGGGGGGGGGTGGTTTTTTGGTTTATTTGTTTTTAGCTAACATGCAGATTGTTTTTACAATATTCTCTAAGTCATCTCCAAAAACCTGATTGCTCCAATAGTCAGTAAAATGTGCCCTTAATTTTCTTTATTTTTGTTCTTGGGAGGGCTCTAGGGCTGCCAACTGAAATTTAGGTGTTTAGAAATTTCCTTCAGGCTAGACCCTGCTAGGGAAATTTTCACACCCAGGCTTAATTCATTTCTTAAGAGCTCTTCCCAGCAGGTTGCTGACTGAAATACCTGACCTGTCTCCCCGCTGGCTTGTGGGGGCAGGTGGGCTGCCCCGTCACAAAATCACCACCACACCTTTGAAGCCCGAGCACAGCTCACTTTAATTTTATCCTTACCACAAATAAGCAAAACGTAAACCCATTCTTTAAAAGCCTGAGACAAGCCAGTCAATATCCTGAATACAGTTTAGAATGACTAGTTTTCAAAAAGAAAAGCTAATTTTTAAACAATAACTAGTCATACGATCCTATTTATAAACAAGCGCATGATTAAAAATATTGGATCATCTGTACTAATCTCTCTTCGTGACGACCTGCCAGACTTTCTCTTGCAACTTAACCACTACAGCGTCTCATTTAAAGCCTGCATGCACGGTAGAACAGAGCATGTATTTTTCTGTAGCATATTTGCAACTAGTGATTGTTCCCTATCGTTAGTGAACACAGCTGGGGCCCTTTTATGGTCCCCCCCCAACGGAGGCTGTCTGAAGGGGTAGTGGGGGGAGGGGACCGCCCATCAGCAAATAGTCCTTCCAGGAAGTAGGTGGGGAGCGGGCAATGTATTTGTTCTGAAATCCTAGAAGAAAAATAAACTTTTGTGAAAGACAAAATTTCTTTTTGTTCTTGAACTTTACACAGCCGTATTGGGCTCATTCATCAAGACTGCCCTTGGACACAAACCTCCAGAACATGAATGCCTCAAACACTGACCAAAATCCCCGCTGGCGCTACTAATTGCTTAAAGTACAAGCCCACTTTAAATCCCTGGGAAGAAAGGAGCTGAACTGAAGTTGCTGATTCTATCCTATCAGTCCCTTTGTTTGAAATACTCAAAGGGAGCAGGAAGTCTAATTCCCCTAGAAAAATGGATATGGATTACACACAGGTGTTTTAAGCATGAAGAATTTCTCCAAAGCCTTTTAGTGACATTTGAAAAAGCTAAAAAGCACCAACTTGCTATTCTTCTTCCTCAGAAAAGGCAGAAACAGTCATCCAAGTAGGGCATCACACTCCTATTTCAGAGTTTAATTTGAAAACCAATAAGAGAAGAATTTAAATGGATTGCTTCAAGCCACAAACATTTCATACCCAAGCAATTATGTTGGCTTTCATGAGAATTGATCTTAGCTGTGACATCAGTTGTCACAGACTTAGCTCACAAAAATATTACCAAATCATATTTGGTTTTTGTCTCGGTGTAGCTGGTGAATCAAATCAAATGGGCGGACAGTTTTAGCTCTCCAATCCACCTCTCCCCAGAGGCTCCCTTCGAAAACATCTTCACCCCTCCTCTCTGGTGCACCTAGGGTTTCCTAACGATGCTATTTCACAACCAACAGACACTCAACAAGGGGAAAGACAGAGCAGCGAAAGCTGGGAAACGATTGTAATACGCAGGACCAGAACCACATGACAACAAATAGCTTTGCAGTGAGAGACTGGAATGAAGGAAAAGAGCAGACCAAAAAAAACAAAAACAAAAACAAAAAACCAAAAAACCCACCAGATCTGTATTGAACAACTTTCAAGATTGACTTGCTAAACATGTATCTCCATCCAGCTCCTCGACAAGAAAAGCACAGAGTTTATCTTTTTAGATTTATAGTGGGAAATAAACATTACTGTCAATATTGTAAACTTTGCAATCAGTAACTGCAAAAGTCCTCAAATCTCTGTCTGACCCACGTGACCCTAATAGTTCTAGCAGAACCAAGAAGGACCAAAACCTTACCAACAGAAAACTAAAGTCCTGTCTTCTGGCTCTCTACCTCCCTTACTTTCAAAAGTTCTATATATATAAACAGAAAACCTGAAATTTGTTAATATTTTGGTTGAGGCAAAGAAGTGAAGATTTAGAAAGCTGAATGGAGATACCTACAAAACACTTTTGAATAATAAAGGTAACATGAGAACAGAGACAATTTACAGTAAAACATCTATTTTTTTTTCCTCACAGGACAATGACATGGAATTCTGTTGGACTAAATTCAAACAAAACTTATTTATAAGTTTGTTTGTATATAGTTTGTGCAGAAATGAAAATACTCAGGTTCTTACTTTTTAAATGAAAGATTTCTTTTTGTGTTCATGTCCTCCAAGTGTCTTTATTTATATTTCCATTTTCAGCCCACCCAGATCTGAGGCCATAGGCTTCTAGAGCTTACCCACAGAATGCTTTTCATTGGCCATTAGTGTTATTTATATATTCTCTAGATAAGAGGGAAGAAAAGTTTAACATCCACACATTTATTCACTCCCTCATGCTATTGAGCTCCCGCAATGACCAGGCAGCCCGTTAGGCCCTGGGGATAAGGCAACGAACTGGACAACGACACCTCTCCCTCACAGAAAGTAATCCAGGGCACCTGGGTGGCTCAGTGGGTTAAGCCTCTGCCTTCGGCTCAGGTCGTGATCCCAGGGTCCTGGGATCGAGTCCCGCATGGGGCTCTCTGCAGCAAAACCACGGGCACATGATGAATTCCAGTCGCTTATGTGCTCCCCAAGACAATGCATCAGACTTTAGTTAGTCTCATATCTGGTGGCATTTGTTTGGTACTAAGAACAGAGGGTGGGGAGAACCCAACATTTATGTTGTACCTGAAGTCACAGAGAGCATACGAGAAACTGGATAAAATAGTGGAAAGTGACAAACTTTTTACTGTCAAATTGATTTTTTTTTTTTTAATCTACCAGGTACTTGCAGTTAGAGAGTGTTACAAACACCCTTACACACAAAGACGGCCCGTCCACACTCGGTGGGGAAGTGAAGGGTGACACACATTTCATCACTCAGCTTGGACCAAAGACTGGTTACTAATTAACCGAATCTTCATCTGACAAAGAAAAATTTTCTGGAATCAGAATATTCAGAACAGAAACAATCCTCACTTAGTATTCTATGAGGCAAGAAGAAAGGTCTGAAACCTTCTTTTGACAACTCTGGGGTAAAAGAAAATAAAGCAGCTTCTCCAGGTGTCCTGTTTATGTCCCAAACACAAGCTTCATTGCCTTGTATCCTCACACAACATCTCAGCTCCGATCACAAAACACTACGTGTTTTTACTCTATGGAGTTTCCAATAAATTTGAGCCTCCGCCATCCCATTTATGGAAGAATAACTGCTTCCCTTTTAATACGGATCTGACACCACACCACACCCCAGTGAGACATGACCTTCTGCACGTGGCATTGCACACCACCTTTTGCCCAGCATATTTGTTTAATTACGCACTTTTTCAAACAGCTTAAACTCCACGTGCGCCTTAACATAGAAACAGAGCCATAAAGGTATATAAATGGAAAACCTGACTCTAGTTCCTTCCCAGCTAACAAGTGGAAAAGTATACCACTCAACAATGAGAATAAAGAGCCATTCTTTCCAGAATGCCTAGAGTGCATGCACGAGCTACAGCGTGGCATTATTTGACATTTATTGAGTGTCGGCAATGTGCTGGGACTAAGTGGAGCAAGGAGACGTCCTCCAGTCCCTTTCTGTAGGAGCAGGGTGGGGGGAGGGGAGGAGGCGACTGAAGCACTTGGCAAGGTTGGTAACTGTGTCCTGAACTGAAGCCATAAAGCAGCATCGAGGGGAAAATGCCTTATTTCAAGAGAAAACAGAGCTAGACAACCCCAAGGGGCACTCAGAAAAATACCGTGTGGCTGCCCTACAAGACCCGGGGCAGACACAGATCCCTGCTGGTTCCCAGAACTGACATACCTTGGACCAAATGGGCCTTAGCGTGACCTTAAAAGTGAAGGCCTGCCTGGGGAGAGCAGAGACCAGCAGAGTGAAGCCGTTATCCGGACACGCTTCTACCAGAGAAAACATGGTATTTCTAACAAAGTCAAATGGAACAAAAACCTGGAGGAACATTCCAGTCGTAGTTCAGGTCCTGCCACGAAGAAGTTTAGGGATCTTTTAATTTAGATTTCGAAACGGGTTTGGTGATGCAATGAAGGTGACAACGAAGTATTGCCATTCATCAGCCTGCCCAGGTATCCAGGACATGCTCTTTGAAAGCCCCAGGGCAGAGCTGGGCAATGCACACTCGTACCTGCAGTTTTTGGAGGCTAAATCAGTCTAGGTGTGAAATTCCCTCTCCTCGAGCGCTGAAGTCACTGCCACTAGTAACAATTCCTTCCATTTATAAAAACCTTAGCCCTAAAACACTGTTAAGAATGGCTCAGGAATCTGGTCACCAGACTCATAAAGATCATATTAATTCACCAGGACACTGAAGGCTTTTTAAGGAAGGATGTTAAATGTATCAGTCCTCACACACCTGACGATGGGGATTACAGGGTCCCTCTTAAGCTTGATAGTGGAAAGTTGAAATAGCCACAGCATGAGCTCGGAGGAATAATGCTGCAGCGCCAGTGGCGATGCCCGGCGAAGTCTGAAAAGAACCGCAGCGAGGGTCTTGCTCAGTTCTCTGTTGGGCTTTGCAAGGAGACTGAAAGCTTTCCACGGAAATTGGTAAGACCCAAGAACAAACTGAAATACCTCCACGAGAAGTTAAAAATCTCTTCCTCGCCGCTCTTTGGGGAACAATGCCAATCAAAACACGAGATGGAATTCCTGTCCCATAGTCAATACGAAAACTGTCATCAGAAAGAGCTCTGGGTCAGAGACATCTGGCCTGGGTTTCAGTTTTGTCTCTGTCATTAACTGCTTTTGTGACACGGGGACGGCATTTAGCGGTTACAGGTGTCAACCCTTTAACCTGTGAGCTGAGGAGGACCAGACCAGATTATCTCCAAGGTCTCCAAGAACCCTCGAAAGCCAGTTTACAGTTCCACTGGTGACAACCCCAGGGTTCACACAGGAACTCTTAGCCCCAACCCAATGCGTCTCCCAGGGGTCTGGCTGAATGACTACATATTTTGATCCAAAACACTACAGTGGAAAACAGAGCTGAAGCATACAAATCAAGGGAAGCATTTACAAACCCTCTTCTAAAATCTCTTCTACATCTCTTCTGAAATGGGTAAATTACTAACAGTAAAAGAAGAACTTTTCTTATCTCAGAAGAAAGAGAAAACTAGGAACATAGGCTTAGAGTCAACATAAGTGGCGAAAAGAATATCATTTAAGTATAGCTGATATAGAATTATGCTAAGCATAATAAAATAATAAATAAAAAAATAAAGTTTTCATTATTACTTCTTTTAACTAGGGCTCACCTTGCCTTTGAAATTAGCTTCTTCTCACCCAGAACAGGCTGGCAACAGATTAAGCAACATTTCCCACCCATTTGCTTTGACTAATACTATTTCTTCTTTGGGATATTCCTTTCAATTTCCCCTCCATCAATTCACGTTGGAATCACTTTCCATGCTGCTAATATGACTGCTCGTGGACGTAAGTACTAGAATGGAATACAGTCCCGTAGATCTGGTTAAATGTTACCTTACACACTAGAACCCACTTGTTTCATGTGTAATAGTCTCTCAAGTAGACGACCCTTTCTCCTTTTTTTAAAACCTCTTCATGGATTCCTAAATCTTCTGTCTTAAGATTAGTGGAAAATGAATCCTGTATGGCACTCACTGATGATTACAAGTGTCATGCAAAATAAATCCGTCTTGTATTTCCTTTGGAGTACCAACACTGGCGTGCATAGCCAATAATGCAGAATGACTAATAAATACTTTGGAGTATATAACAGAATAAATATTTTTTACTGAGAGAATAAACAGGAGAACAGGAAAATGACAGCTGTTTTTCTCTAATTGGTTTGTAAACCATTATGTTTATTTTTTAAAAGATTGTATTATTTTTAAAAGTAATCTCTACACCCAATATGGGGTTCAAACTCACAATCCTGCGACCAAGAGCTGCATGCTACTGACTGAGCCAGCCAGACGCCCCAAGCATTCATGTTTGTAAACACAGAGAACCCCCAGTCTATCCTTCTAGTATACTTTTTTATTATAATCTTCACTTCTGGAGGAAGTCAGGAACATAGTTTTGTGTTTCAACGATGTAACGCTAATGAAAGGCCATTTCATTTTAACTGAAAGTTCAGAATAAAAAATTTAAAAACTCTTTCTTACAACAAGTCTAGGATTGCTGGAAAACATTATTTTAAATGCCTAACCTCTTTCTGAAATGCAACAGATCTTTAAGAGTAAACAAACAAAGAATGTTTGTTTTGACACTGGATGGTGTCAGTTTCAGTAACTAAAACGCTTGGATTATAGTAGGCCAAAAGAATAGGAAACAAGATCTTGGGATTTATGTGACAGTCAACTCTTCAATGGCCACATCCTCAGAAAAAGCATGGACTGAGAAAAAAAAAAATCTGTCCACTAGCAAAGAAAGACAACAGGTAAGTTTGTCTTGCCCTGGTCACCAATGAGGAGGCACCAGCAAACTGGAAGACAGCACCAAAGAAAGGACCCAAAATGAGGTACAAAGAGACATATATGTATAAGAGAGTTAAACACAGAAAAAGCAGGATAAAGTGGTTTAATATGTGTGTAATAGGTACCCTGGGAAAAGAAAAAAGAACAGAGAAGAAAGTCAAAGAAATAATAATACACAGTTTTTCATACTTTATGAAAATTATATGTCCTCAGGTTTAGGAAACACAATGAATCCCAAGCAGGAGATATAAAGCAAAACACACATAAGCACATCATATTGAAACTTCAGTATATCAAAGGCAAAAGATATTGAAATCACCCAGTGATAAAGTATAGATCAACTTTAAAAAAAAAAGCAACAATTAGATGATTTCTTAAAAGCTGAAGCCAGAATATAGGAGAATAATGACTTCAAAGTTATGAGATAAAAGAGCCATCCATGTAATAATTTAATATCCAGCTGAAGTATTATTCAAAAATGAGAGCAAAATAAAAACATTTTCAGGAAAACAAATACCAGACTGGGAGTTATAACCAAGTAACGCCCCCAAGAGGATTTCTAAAAGGTGTACTTTAGTGTGGAGGAGACTGAACCAAAATCAAACAATGGGATGCAAGAGGAAGAATGAACAAAGAAATGACAATTATGCTCATAAATCTAAGCGAACATTGTCTGTGTGAGCCAATTTGAAAACGGTGGTAAGAAGGTAAAATGGAACTCAAATACTGGTAACAACAATATGGAAATCAGGAGAGTCAGGGAGTTAAAGAGTTTCAAAGTCATTATGGAAAAAGAGTAGAGACACTAACTTCAAACTTTAAGTAAAAAATGAGTAGTTTAAAAGAATAAAAATGAGGTATATAACTTCTAAAAGAATAAAGTATATAACTACCAAAGTATATAATAAGAAAAAAAATTAATTGGAATTTTTAAAAGTCAGGAAAGAAGTGGGGAGGGCAGAAAACAAGTACAGAAAAGGCAGGACAAGAGAAAGACTAAAACAGGTGTTCAAATAAACTCAATAAATCAGTTCTAAAGATATAAATGGACTAAACTCACTAGCTAAAAGAAAAAGGACTCACATGGGATTAAAAACAAATAAATCCAGATGCATGCAGTAGAAGAGAAACACTTTATAAAAATACAAAATGATTGGGGCACCTCAGTGGTTCAGCTGGTTGAGCATAGAACTCCTGGTTTTGGCTCAGGTTGTGATCTCGGGGTCGTGCAATCCAGTCCCATGTCAGTCTCTGCATTCAGCAGGGAGTCTGCTTAAGATTCCCTCTCTCCCTCTGCACCTCCCACCCATTGTCTCTCTCAAATAGTCATTTTTTTCTTAAGGAAAAAAAAAAAGGTTGATAGCAAAAAAGGTAAAAAAGCCAAGCAAATATTAACTAAAAGAAAGGTAGTATAGTCCTATTAAGGGCAGACAAAGTAAGTTTTAAGGCAAAGAACACTTAGGAATAAAGAAGGTTGCCACAGAATTATAAATATATCTATCTCCAGGAAGATACAGCAATTCTAAACTTGAAAAAAAATCTACTATCATAGATTAACCTCAAAATACATAAAGCAAATATCAATAATCAAGCTCAGAATCACAAAGTGAGGTTTTTAACACCCCTCTGATGAAGTGAGATTCTTTATGGCTTTTATCTTCCTGCCAAAACCCTCTCTGGAACATAATTTAAAATTTCTTTTTTATCTATTTTATTCACAAATGTATTTTAAGTGCATAGACCCGTGCCTCCCACATATGGCTGCCTAATATAAACTCACTGTTTGAATTAATTAATATGAAAAAAGATAGTATTACGGAAACTGAGTAATACATGGAATAAGGATAATCCAATGGACTCCCAGGGAGCCCTACTTCCAAATCAATACATTCTTCTCAAGCACACATGAATATTTATGAAAATTCACCTTGTCCAGACTGTGTTCTTTGACCACAATACAATTAAGTTAGAAATCATCAACAATAAACCAAGAAAAGTCTATGCACCAAAAAATGCAAAACATGCTTCTAAATGACTCCTAGAAAAAATCATAATGAAGATCACAGAAACAGAAGATGAAGAAAACAGAACTTAATGATAGGAAATATTATATTTCAAGACTACCTAGAGGGAAATCGATAAATGTATATGCATATATAAGAAAAAGAAAGGACAAAAACCAATGAGCTACACATCTAAATTAAGAAGTTAGGGGAAAAAACCAACAAAATACAAAAAAAAAAAAAGGAAAAAATATTGAAGAAAAGATAGAAAAGATCAGAGATTAGTGAAATAGAAAAAAATATACACGATAAAAGGATAAAAAAAGTCAAAAGTCTGGCAAGAAAAATTACGTTAAAAAAGATAGGGTTTAATATTAGAAATAAAAAAGGGTCAAATTTCAGATACAGCAGGAATTTGAAAATCAGGACATTAAGAAATACTTGATACAAATATACTTAAAAATGAATAGAGTGGACAATTTCCTAGAAAAATATAATTTACCCAAAATGACCCATGATAAAAATAGAAAACCTAAGAAATCTATAATTATTAGAAACATTAAATCACTAGCTAAAAGTTTACTTCCCAAAACTGCCCACTAGGGCCAGCTGATTTTATGGGTGACTTCTACCAAATAATCAATTAACAGTTAATCCCTATCTTATACAAAGTATTCCAAAGAATAATAAGGACTTATTCCCACTTTAATTAAAAAGCTCAGAAATATATGAAAACCAGGCAGGGTCAGCATAAAAAAAAAGCACTTATGAGCCAATCTCACTTATAACCACAGATGCAAAAGTCTGAGGAAATTCTTAGCAAACAAGCCAGGAATGCATAATAAATAATACTGCATCATGACTTAGTTTAATCCCAGGAGATCAGGATGGTTTAACATCTGAAGGTCTACTAATCTATTTCACTACATGAACCGATTAAAGAAGAAAATTATACAATTTCTGTAGGAACAGAAAAAGCTCTTGATAAAATTCAACATTCACTCATGATTAAAACAGAAACAGAAACCTTAGCAACAAGGAACACAAGGGGTCTTCTTTACCTGATATTAGTTACCTATCAGAAAGTACTTAATTATAAAATTATGAAATAATTCTCAAAATCAAAAACAAAACAAGGATGCCCAATTGTAGTCAACATTGTACTGGAGATCCTAACCAGTATGAAAATAATGGAAAATCCAGATTTCCAAGGAAAGACAATGGCAAATAGGCCTATAGATGGGACATCCTTGTACTCAGAGAGGTCTCTGCGAAGCAGCTGCAGAGTTCACTACCTTCCGAGAACTCTAGGTTTCCAGAATACCTACCTAGAACTTAGGGTCCAGAGTTATCTAATTTTGGTGTCTTTGCTCTCTTAAACACCCACAATTGTATTTCATCCAAAAAGATACTCTACCACTGTCTGAGTTTTTAAAATTTTGGACCAAGCTCTTTTATAACCTGAACTTTCCAGGTTGACCAAGAACTCAAATCGGCATCTTCTGCCGTAGTCACACTTCCAGCTCTGCATCCAGGCAGGAAGTCCGAGGGCATCTGTGAAGACTCCTTTGGGACCTCCCAATTACCCACTGCTTTGAGGAAAGTATGCAAACAGTGCTTAGTCTGGCCCTAGTACCAGGACACACTACTGCTCTCTCCAGGAAAACTTTTTATTCTTTATCGTCACAGTGTTTCTTTCATAAACTATTCTTGAACAATACTAAGTCTTTAAAAACTCTCATCTCAGTGTTTGGTAGGGGAATTATATTTAATTTTCTTTCCCCTTGATTCTTTAAATGATTTGCTCTTGTGGTTTTTCTGAGTATTTCTGTATAATGAGTCACTCTGAGCAACTGACTGGGAATGTAGGAAGAAGGCTTCTTTTGCTATTTTAATTTACTGTGTGATTGACCCTGGGCCGGTCATTGAACCTAATCAAGGAACTTCATTCATTTCTAAATAAAGATAAAAGGCCTGAAGAGATGGGTTAAAATTAGACCCTGCCACCTAATGACTCAGTCTCTTAATAACTGACTCACAGAAATTAATTAGCTTCTTCCCAGAACACTTCCACTTGGAAAAGATCTCCTTGCTATCCTCCCCTCGCGGGAACCCTCTGATGTGTCTGTAGGCCATTCTCTGCACCTCTCCATTCGCTTACGTACTTTTACCACTTGACTTCAGTAAGTAACCACGGCATTCCAGGACCGGCCCCAAATTGAGTTTGATGTTGCAGGGGAGGGGCAGGAAAACAAACAAACACCAGCAACAAAACCAGGTATGAAAAACGCAAGTGGAAGGAAAAGTGGACTTAGACCTGGAGGTCCTGGCTCAGTTCAAAGCTTCCTGTTCTAACTTCAGGATCTGATCTTCCTGTCGGTTAACCTCTCTGAGCTACAGTTTTCATTTACAAAATGGTCACCAGGTTACTCTATCTTTTGATCTCATGGGAAACTAATTAAAAAATGAGCATAAAGGGGCATCTGGGTGGCTCAGTGGGTTAAGCCTCTGCCTTCGGCTCAGGTCATGATCTCAGAGTCCTGGGATCCAGCCCTGCATCGGGCTCTCTGCTCCACAGGGAGCCTAGTTCCCCCCTCTCTCTGCCTGCCTCTCTGCCTTCTTGTGATCTCTCTCTCTGTCAAATAAATAAATTTTTAAAAAATGAGCATAAAGCCTTGGAAAACTGTAAAGTACTACATGTTTGTATTCACATTAAGTGAATAATTCTATTTGCCAATGCAAAAGTGTCATCCTAATATATATAAGAAGGTCTTTGGTCATATCCATCCATGCTGGACAGATACTATTAAAAATTATAACAGTAATTTTTAAGTATGTACATAATAAATTCAGGACAAGGAAGACTTTAAAATAATAAAATGTACTTTAAGAATGAAAGCAGCATGATTTGGGCGCCTGCTGGAAGAACAGGGAATAATTAATACTCGAAGATCCTTCTGATTCTACGTTTTCATCTTTTGAAACCATAACCCATGGTGAAAGCTAAACATACAAGCTAAATGAAAGGAAAACCATTGAGTTAACAAATTTCAAGGTGGGACCAAAGGAACTCTTGCAAGTATGATCTCTAGGTCACACAGAAATTCAAGTGAAAAAGTATCCGAAGACAGAAGCTAGTTCCTTTTCTTACCTTTGTTCTGTATTAAAAAGTGCAAAGATGTGCTTGCTAGACATAAAGCTCTTTTCCACATCTCGAACTTTCAGGTTGTCCAAGGGGAGCATATACTTCTTTTCTTTTTCCTAGTGAGAGAGAAAGAGAGGGAGAGAAATTGGCTTTAATAAAAGATCTTGAAGCCTGCCACTGGCAACACATCACCCGAGTTGGCCAACATCAGATTACAATATTTTGATACCATCATGCACTCTTTTGATAACGGCTACCAAGGAATAAAAGCTATCTGAGAAAAGAGACTCCAGGGATTCTCAACACATGGGTCGGAAGGATGAGGGGAGGAAAAGTGTGCAGGAAGGAAGAAGGGCTCAGCGATAGAGAACACATGGTCCTCTATCCTTTCTTCCTCATGTGGGTCCCCTTAGATGTTTTAAAATGTTAGCTTGATATTAAGAATTTAGCCATCTGTTAATATTTAACAAAAATGTTCTGGTCCTAATTCAATGAGAAACGCCAGATGGATTTCATTTCATAGTTTATTTGCAGCCTAAGCAGTTTTGATAGCCAGTGCTGGCAAGAGCCTGAAACACAGGACCCCAGTTTGAAACACCCCCTATAAACCAGGAGAAAGCACAGCAAAACACTTCCTTCCTTTGGGTCTAGAATAAAATGTGGGGCTCCATAGCTCAGGGATTAGAGCACTGGTCTTGTACAATAAAATGTGGGTCCAGAAGAAAGTGATTCCACTGTTGAGCTCTTTGAGGAAAAAAAAAATCCATGAGAAATAGACTGATATTAACTAGAATAAATTCTCTTTTAAAATTAATAATTCTTTAGAAAGAAAATGGAAATTGGGGAGGGAGGTCTGCAAATGGGACTAAACTGGTCTTAGTGAAACATACTAGATGCCAAAGAATTATTAGAAACATTGACTATTAGGGATTGGCTCAGGGACAATATTTTCATACATATAAATGCCTAACAATCAGTCTACTGGAGAGAATCAGACACTCGGCTTAGGAAACTTAGTCAATATCTATTACCAGGAGCATTTGAGCACAGTCCCTGTTCAACAACACCCTGTGTATGGTCCCAGCCTGTGTCTCTAGTGCTGGTCCTGAGAAAAAGCAGGCCTAGACTCCAGAGGAGGGAAGTACAGAGACTTAGTTTAGCTAGGACTTTCAATAAACTACTATTATGTATTTCCTGTCCAAAAATGCATGCACTGTGCAGACATGTTTGACATAAGGCTTTTTGTTCAGAGAGTGGAGCAGAACTCTTTGCGTGTGTGTGTGTGTGTGTGTGTGTGTGTGTGTGTACCCTAGCCAGCTTGTGGGGACCATAGAGAGTTACTGCCCAGAGAATCACTGGTTTTGCCACTTCTTAGTCTTAAATTAATTAGAGAAAAGTTGGGTAGAACACATCAGAATAGGGAGGCAGAGAGAGAGAGAGAGGGCTAAATCGGTTGGAGGAAGTTGATTGGAGAACAAAATGGGTTGTCTGGCAGACAATGTCATCAAAGAAGCTCAAAAAAACATAAAAAAAATTAAATGGGAATGAGAGAAGCCTAAGAATAAACATGAAAAAGCAAGGCACTGTAAGAAAGTTCCAGTATTTCTTGTGCAAAAATTAATAATATATTAGCAAACACAAGGATATTCTAAATTTAAAAAATGCATAATTTAAGTTAATGAAGTATCATAGTTGAGTCTAACTTGTTTGGAACATTTGTCAGACTATTTTAGGACAGAATTCTAAGAGGCAAGATCACAGATTGAATGAAAAGCTATCCAATACATAATCAAATGAAAAGGCTTGAAACCCAGGGAACATTTTTTTTTTATTGGATGTTTTTCAATGCCCTAAATTTCAGCAGCTGGATTTTTTTAATGCACCATCCTATTCAACCTTTTGAAATGATGGATTTGCCTTTTAATGGGAAATCTGCATTTCATTGTAAAGATGGAACACAATGTCCTTGGCGTGTTTTCTATAGAAGTGCTCTCCCTTTCAAACCGCGTTCTTTAGCATATAGTGAAGACCCAAATCCAGCAAGTTTATGTCAGACATTAAATGCTGGAGAAATACACACATATGCGGACAGGGGGAACATGAAAAATGTGGTTTCATTTCCAAAGTATTAAGTGTCATTTATCCAAGGTTTTTGAGGACAAATTGCTAAATCATTTAATAATCAAGAGTTTTAAGACTAAGAAAGGGAGAAGAAAAAGAAGATTCAGAGTGACTTGTTTAATTAAAGTTGTAAGTCAAGTAGAGAATTAGAGCAATTGAAGCAATCTATCATGGATATTTCTAAAATTCTTGGTGCTTTGGGGAAAGAATGATGTTCTGTTAAAAGAACATCTTGAATATGAAGTAGCTAAAATAAACAAAAGGACAAAAAAGGATGAACAGAATTATAATTTCCAAAATACAGTGAATCTTAGTACCAGCTTAATTGAAACATTTGCTACATAGTATTTGTTAGTTCTATTAAACTGGCCAATAATACCCTGTCCAATATGGTAGCCACCAGCCACGGTCACTACTGAGCACTTGAAATGTAGCTAGTTAAATTGGAATGTGCTCTAAGTATTAAATACACACCAGGTTTCAAAGACTTAGTGTGAGAAAAAGAATGTACATGATCTCATTGATATTTTTATACTGATTAAATGTAAAAATGATCATATTTGGAATATATTAGGGCAAATAAAATATTATTAAATGCAATTTCATCTGTTTATTTTTAGCGTTTTGAATATGGCTGCCAGACAATTTAAAATGACATTATGTGACTCACATTAATTTTCTATTGACAGAGTTGGGACACACAGCCTCTCTTCCATCCAATTTTCTTATTTACTTACTACTTATTTGTTTGTTTGTTTATAACATAGCTCTATGCCCAATGCAGGGCTTGAACTCATGGTCCCAACATAAAAAAAAATCACATGGTCTACTGACTGAGCCAGCCAGGTGCCTCTCCATCTATTTTTTCTCTTCTGACCTCCCTGTTTCTGCCATTGGGTGTACTTTGCATTCTCCCAGTCACCCAATCTGAAACCTCACTATCACTTCTAAGGTATTGTTTTCCTTTACCCCCTTTATTCCATCAAGACTACGGTGCATTCTGGTGGAAGCATTAGTCAGAACTCCCGTTGTCTGACATTCCCACATTAGTCCAGGCCTCTGGCATCTCACGTAGCTACAAATGGCCTCCTAGCTCATCTTTTTGCTTTCTAATTCCTTAAACATCACCAAGGAGGGGCAAATTTCTAAAACTACTGTCAAATCCATGACAGTCCTTCCAAATTTTCATAGCTCTCCATTATTTCTGGAAGAAAACCCATGGAATTCCTTAATGTGACGTCAGTCACTTCTGTCACATGAAACACCTACAAATTGGCCCAATTCTGGTGGGTCAGTATCTTTACCTCTTTCATAAAAGATCTCCATTTCAACCAAAGACAACTTTACCCATCTTGAGATACCCTTTAGACTTCTCCCTACCACATCAGTTTATCGTTTAGAGTCAAGTTCAAGTTTTACCTTCTGTGCAAAAAGTGTTCCCAAGTTTATGAATCTATCCATGTCTTTGTCACCCCCGTCTCTCTGTCCTTTCAATTCATACAATGGGTATTGTTCATTCCATTCATCTTGAATTACATATTCCATGAGGCACCCTCACCTTATAAATCATGACACTACACCATTTGTATGAAGGCTGTTCATTTGGAATTCAGAATGTTCAGTCAATTCTGTTGCTCAGGTAGGTCACATTTGCAAAGAAAAATAAAAAGTAGAAAATGTTTTTATAACATTTATAAATAAGTAAGATATAATTTGATATTTTATTTTTTTTTAATTTATTTATTTGTCAGAGAGAGAAGGAGAGAGAGAGAGAGCGAGCGCAGGCAGACAGAGTGGCAGGCAGAGGCAGAGGGAGAAGCAGGCTCCCTGCCGAGCAAGGAGCCCGATGTGGGACTCGATTCCAGGACGCTGGTATCATGACCTGAGCCGAAGGCAGCTGCTTAACCAACTGAGCCACCCAGGCATCCCGATATTTTATTTTTTTAATTTAATTTTTTTTCAGTGTTCCAAAATTCATTGCTTATGCACCACACCCAGTGCTCCATGCAAGACGTAGACATTTTGGAGGAAGCACTTGTAAAATTTTAGAGGAAGATTCTTTTCATGGAGATTCAGAAAGAAACTTCTGCATATTTTCAAAAGCTTTAGAAACTGATGTCACTAATTCAACTTTTTTTTTTATTTCATTTTTAAACATGATACCTTTCTTCTCTTCCATACAACAGAGTTACTAGCACTTTCTGTAGGGGAGGCATGCAAGGGTTCTTTGTTCCAAGAGAAAGGGGACATGAGAGAGTTTGTGTTCTTTCCTTCCAGTGACTTGACAAGTATTAGAAGAAAGAGGGGAAATAAGATAGGGCCTCAAAAGGATCCACTAAATGTGTGAAAGAGTGTTGTCTGAGGGAGGTACCTGAACTCTGAGTAGCAAAAGGCAGATGAATCAAGATAGAGGGAGGTGGTAATTATATGCTACAGGATGTGTTCAGTGATCTTGTAAGCAAACAAAAGGATCAATGAATGACAGATGTGAGGTCCACAAGTGACCAATGATGGGTTCTAGCTGGCAGGGCACCATCAGCAGAACTTGGTTGTAGGAAGAAGCTATAGTGGGTATGAAGAGAGGTTGCGTATGTGGACAGGAATAGCTCCTGCATATGCAAAGGGCTGGAAAGTCTTTACGTACCTGGTGATATATATGTGGGGAGTTTCAAACTTGGGGCACGTCTGAGCGTCCTTGGTTTGGTGACTACCTTGAATCTGATCTGTATATACATTTTCTCACCAACAAGGCAGCAAAATATTCAAGGTTGAAACAAGTTCTTCATTTCTATGTATTGTAATGCCTAGCATGGTGTGGGTCATTGAAATTTATACACCATATTATAAATATTTGTTGAATTAATTTGAAAATGATAACCAAAGCCAAATATTAAGTAAGATATTTGATAGTCACATACATTTGAGAATCAAGTAAAAACTCTGTAGGAAAGAAAAAAAAAACCCTCTAAAAGATGCTTAATGGATTGGCACAGCTTTTGATCATGAAATCTTTACAATGTTTAGATAGACTGTCATGGATATTTCTCTCTGCTTCTGTTTCTACGGCTTCTGCTTGCTAGGAATGTCTTCTTCCCTCCAAGAAGGCACACACTAATGGCCTTGACATCTGTGTCAAGTACCACCTAGCCCATAAGGGGTTTTGATTACAGCATGTCATATATGTCTTTTTTTTTCATTTTTTCAAAATACTTTTATTTATTTATTTATTTATTTTAGAGAGAGTGTGTCCTAGCGGGAGTGGCAGAGGGATAGGAAGAGAGAATCTGAAGCCGACTCTGTCCCGAGCAGGGAGCCCGACGCAGAGGCTCAATCCCATGACCATGGGATCACAACCTGAGCTGAAACCAAGATTTGGACACTCAACTAACTGTACCGCCTGGGCGTGCCATATAGATCTTTTTTATGTGCTTCCACATTTCCCGTGGTCTTTGTCCTAGGCTATACAGGGTGGCATTTCTTATTTATGCTCAGCTTACCTCTTCAAATGAATTGGAAGCTCTTTGAGGACAAGGTGTATGTTAGAATTCTGTGTTCACATGTAACCCGTACATGTACAGGTATACATGTCCAGAAACTGTTTAATACACATTCGACTGTAAATGATGCAGCAGAAATAAAATTCCAACAGAAATAAAATCCCAACATGATGGAATTTTACCACCATGTCATACTTACTCCATTTTACTATTTTGTCTATCTATCTCCTACCTATTTCCATAGAAATAATGAGTATGTCTATACTATTATGCTAAAAATTAAACAGAAGTGACATAAAATCTTATTTTAATGACTGCAAGACTGATTCTGAATGAATTTACAGCTTTCTGGTAGTATGCTATTAGGTGGAATTTTACTAACCGAAGCCATATACTTGATTTTATTAATACAAACCTCACGGCTTAAACACAACCCCTGCACAGTAATATTTCAATATACCTCAAAGCAATACAAAAACCTAAACCAGGAAATACATTGTTCTGAAGAGGTAAGAATAGATGTAAATTTAAAAACAAAACAGAAGATTATAAGAAATTAGAAAGAATGAAGAAAAATGTATGAAAAAGTCAGCAATGGCACCAAATATATTTTTGAAATATGTAACAATGGCACCAAATTTATTTTCTAAACAGCTATTTATTATCACTCTTCACTGACTTGTAACATTTCATAAGACTGTGATACTATTTCTCAGGCTAATAAATAATCAGAATAAAATGAGGTTTCATGACAGATTAACGGAATATTCCCTGCTGCTGAGACCAGCTGAACTCTGCTGGAGCGAAGACTCCCAGTTGTGATCACTCCCCTTCTCATACTCACAGAATGATACCCGTGTTTATTCTCCGTAACTGTGCTTGTCATACTGCCTACTTCTAATTTGTTAAACGGCTCTTCTCCTGTGGAGAAACTGACATATCTGTCCTCTCAGTGCCACACCACCCTGCTAGCAATGAACGGAACATTCCTATGACCCAAGCAGGCGGCAGTGTGTGTAAGCCACACGGACGGCGCCACCAAGAACCTGGTCCAAAAACAGGGCAGTAGCCCATAGAGGAGTCCAAGTTGAAAATTAATCCCCTCATCCAGGGACTGTAAATGTTCTTGCAGAACCCTGGAAACTCATGAGATACCATGGGACTCTCTTATTATTATAATTTGCTTGCTGCTCAAGAGATAATAATGCTGATCAATATTTTTCCTGGGAAAGTTTTCTTTTTTCCTTGATACACTGTGGCCAGAATGTTTGTGAACAGGGAAACTAGAGACATTACCCTGGGTTTTGGGGTAGGTACCTCGGTCAGGAAGAATGTGATGCTCCCATAAATTAGCCTTCCATCCTTTGAGGAACTGACACAAGAGTTATGTCAGCATATACTTTCATCATGCTCCTCAACCCCCTCCATTCTCCAAAATGACCCTGTCCTGACATTCGGAGTAAATCCAAATTCCTCGACATACCCACTGTGCCAACCACAGGACTCCTACTTTCCAGGAAAGTCAACACATTTTTATTTTCTGCACAGAGCACATTTAACCGTATCTTCTTGTCTTTGTCTATACTATTTTTTTTTCCACCAGAAATACCACTGCCTATTTGCTACTCTGCTTCTCTTCAACTCAGAACTCCTGCAAAAGGTGACTCCATCTAGTTCAGACTTAATGCACATTTTTTTCCCTTAAAGCATCACACGTCTCATTTTTCTGTCTTCTCTTCTGTCTCCATAACACTTGCAGACTTCTTATTTTTACACTGGAGGATGCTTTAAAAAAATTCTGACACCGCAACTCATTATATTGGGAAGATTAAAAAATGAGACTCCCTGATTGAGGCAGCAGCGGGACGATGAGAAAACCTGCCCATAGACTCATCCTTTTGCTCAGATGTTGCCTCTAAGAAATGCAGCTGGAACACCGAAGGGCTCTGGTACACAGGCCTGGATTTCCAGATCCTTCTCCGGAGTCTGGTCCACCTGCCAGCCTCGTTCTCCGGTATTCCCGCAGTGCCCGGGCTCTGCCCTCCCCTGGCCTGCCTGGAACCTGATGGGTCTCGCTCTCTAGGTCTCCTACACCGAGCAGCTCCGTCCAGCTCCCTGCGATTTCTAACGGAGCAAACCAGTATCTCCCGATCCACAGATGTGATTCTGGTTCAAACCAGCCTTGTCACACCATCCTGCCTGGCTGGGCACTCTGGTGCCACCTCTGCCATTTCCAGAATGTCTCTCACCCCGGTTTGATACCTTGACAGAATTTCTATGCTTGGTTTCCTCTCCATCTTATCTCTAAGTGGCTGAGGGTTTCACCAAAGTGTGTATATGCTCTGCCTTTTCAACCACAAGGTAAACTCCTAGGGAAAGAACAGATCTGCTGCTATTATTACCATTATCGTTGTTAATCATTCTATGTATCTTGTTCTTCTGCTACTATGTAACTATGTCCTGACTTCCTGATCAAGGCATAAAGTCTTGGAGGGAAGCAACTGTTTCCTTCTTAGCTTTAGCTGCATAGTTGACACTCATCAAACACATGTTGGATGAACATATGATCGAGCCCCGCATGGGCTGGCATAGTGCTTTGCTTAGATTAAGGACTCAGAGATGATGAGTGACTTAGAAAATAATCAAAATATCAAAGAAAAGAGAAAGGCCATAAAAATATTGAGAATACCAGAATACTAGAGACACATGCTGTTGAAAACTAAAATCTGGTGTTTATTGCTATTAAGAAGTTATAACTATAGAGATGTACAAGGATGAAACTCATAATACAAACTGCCCATCTTTTCATTTAAGCTTAATTCCTTGCTTTAATCAGAATTACATCTTGAGTAGTAAACAGCATCTGTGAGCCAGGAGGCTGCTAGTAAAAAGTACTTCTTTATATTTTTCATCTTGGGCACTAAAGAAACTGCCCATGTGTAGGCTTGCTGGGCTGTCATAGTAGGTCCAAGAGAACTCTGTGGCTTATATGCCATTGGCTTCCTGTCTGCTCCCTCTGCACACACTCAGATCCTTAAATGGAGCTACTGGCTGGCACATCCCCACTGGGTTAAGGGGAAGACAGTAGTGTTTGCCATTACCCAACTCGAGACCTTATTCTTTTCCTGGCTCCTTCCCTCTCTTCATAGTCCGGTTCAATTTCCACCTCCTCCAGGAAGCCTGCCTGGCCCTAAGAGCCCACTGGAGGGCTCCCTCCTCCATTCTCTTTGCATTCTTGGCCGGTACCACTTCTTTTGTTTGTTGGCTTGGTGCTTAGTATATACTGTATTTCCAGATACCTCTAATACCCTCAAAATGTGGGCTCTCCTCTCCCAAAAAGAGGACTTTTGTAATTTTAAAGTGAGAAAATTAAAGACTTTATTCTCAAATTTTTATATTTAATCTCTATATTAATTCTTATATTTAGAGAAATATTCATGAATATTTATACACACAAGATTGAAAATGTCCAAGACTGAAAATGATAAGCATACTAAAGAATAAATTCAAAGGACTTACGGCTAAGCATGACAGATTGACCACATCTCTTCTCCCTCCCCAAACCCATTATGATGATAGTAAAAGAATAAAAAGCTATTGACCCACAAGGATAAAGAAAATGGGAGGGGGGGAAACAGTAGACAAGAAATTTCCTGAAAGCTCTGGGAGAGAGAAGGCAGAGGAGTATTCATTGACTTAGCACAGAAAGGAGTTATCCCCCCAAAATCCTACAGCGGGAGAGAATGGAGGAGAAGCCACCTTAACGGGGCCCTGTCCTGTTCCTTGGAGGCACCTGATACCCTATGTGAGGGGTCAGCAAGATTGGATATACAGAAATACACAGAACTAATGACACAGGGTTACCCCCTCAATACACAGCAGCACATTCCTACCCCTAGAAGGAGAGCAGAGGCTTTTTCTCTAGAGAGAGAATTATACTAGAGAAGTTTTGGGACCAGAGATACCAGGCAGGGTGAACGGCAAAAGTGGAATTAAAAACTTGAGAACTTACTGAAAGTCTTCAGGTTGAAAAGTCCCTCCTTCCCTTTCCCTGCCCTACCCCAGAGTGCCAGCAGCCAGATGGGTTTCTCTGCTTCCAGCAAGTAAGACTGTCAGACTGTCTTCTCAGGGGAGCTAAGGAGTTTCAGAGAAAACGCTCCATATTCTAACATTTCAATGAAAAGAGTCGCTTGCTACCTGATCACCTTATAGAGAGATCCTATATTCTGCAAGCCTTATGCACACACAGGGTTTCCACAGAATCCTAATAGATTAGACGCATCCCAGCTGTTAAGTGGACTCTGAGCATGGGCTATGTCAATGCTCCAAACTCCTTGTAATGTCTGAGCTCAGTTCAAGACTCTCCCTTCCCAACCTTGCTCTCGCAGCTAGGGCTCCAGATGATGTAGAGTTCCAGCCAATCCGATATATTCCTTTCCGTGCTGGGAGTCGCGACGGGGAGTTACAGAGTATGTGGCACCTGCTTCATTGGTCCTCACCATGGCAGAGGTGGGATGGCTCTGGATCCAGAGGCTGTAATGGGGTGGGGGCTTCCTGACTATGTGGCATCCCATGAGGTGGGGGCAGCAGCTCCCAGGCAACCCCAGCTCTGAACTCCAGTTTGGAGAACCAGTCTGGGAAAGTCAGCCTGATTTTGCTCTCCCAATGGTTCTTTGAGCAACTTATCTCCCTTAATAACTATTTTTCTACTGAAAACAGCCAGAGTAGATGCCATGGTTGGACCATTAAGAACTCTGAACATATAGTATCGGTACCTAATCATTACATACAATTGTGTTTTAGAAAAAAATGAATGGTCAGTATAGCACAACAGCATTTCCCAACAATACATGATTTTTAAAAAATAAACTGATTATTAGCATGTGTGTGTGTGTGTGAGAGAGAGAGAGAGAGAGAGTTGGAAGGAGAAGGTTTACACAGTTATGAATTTCCAGGACTTTTCACTCAAAGAGTCTTTAACCAGGAAAAAATTCTATACGTGAGAAATGTTAAAAGGGTAGGTAAAAAGGGTAGAATTTGAGCAGCTCTGCAAGAAACAAAATAGGGCAACAGACATGAATCAAACAAGGAATTCCAGTGTCATACACGTTCTCAGACCATAGTAAGTTACCTCCATAATAGCCGTGTACTTCATGGGTTAAATTTTTTCTACTAGTAAAGCAAAATACAGGGACTCAGTTTGTGTTTTATACTTTTTCAGTTACTAAGAAGGAAAAATTTACTCAGCACGGCAAAACATACTGTAAGCACTTTAAAATGAGCTTATTTCAAATGCTTAGTTGTCTCATTTCTTCATTCCTCTCTGTTCCAAGGCAACACAACTGACATTTTTAAAAAGAGAACCTTTCAAGTTTGGAATAGTGACTGGTTTACTTGAAACGGTGTGTGATAGGATACAGATTTCTGGTAGTAATATCCCTCAACTCTGACTTCAGTGGCTACAAGTTAAATTACAAAGTGAATTTAAGAGACTCCACAAACTCTGAAATTATGCTTACTTTGTAACAGCTTTCAAGAGCATATTAATCATACAGAATTCTACATGGATAGCCCTTTGAGTATACTTGTGTTAAATAAAAAGCGTTATTTTGGCTAAGTATACCATACATCCGTAAAAGTTCAACTCAATAAAAGTACCTTGTTTACAAATGCAGCGTAATTTTTACCTCCCTGAGAAAATGGGGGTCAGGAAGGCATATACAAATAAAATCCTCTGACAGTTCCCAGAACTTAGTAGATGAATGGTTTAAATTTTACCCCCATCATTTGTCACCAAGCTACAAGTGAAAACCGAAGCTTAATTTTCCCCTCTCTCCCCTGTCATTTCAACAAAGAAACACTCAAAAAGAGGCGGCACTGTGGAGAAAAGCAACAGGACTGAGCAATCAGCCCCACCGGTGAGCTTTTGTACAGGCCTTTGCATGGACTGGGAAGCTACCCACCCCCACCGATATGAACTCATGCCGCAGGGTCCTTGTTGAGACCGAGACAGTGCGTTTGCAAAGGAGAGCGGAGTACCCTGCCCTTTGTAGTCCTTCCCCCTGCGCTCCAGGGAATGTGGACTCTAGACAGATCAGGGAAAAGGGGGCCCCTCCATGCACCTCTGCGCTGCAGCCCTGGACTTCAGATGACATTTGGCTGAATTGCGCCAAGCGCAGCTGGTGGTCTGCACACCGTTACTGGCTCAAATACACGTTCACACAGAAACAGGTTTGGATAAGGGAAAAAGAACTTCCATCAATCCTAATCATGTGTGCTGCCTGCTCTCTGAGGAAAGGGCGAAAAGGAAGAAAAGAACGTGGGGAAGGAGAAGGGAGAAGGCAGAGGAAGACAGAAAGGACGAGTGAAGTGACCAACTTACAAGGGGGAGCGCACCACAGCTGCCCAAGCTAAAAGTGCGCTCTGCTTTCACTTCCTGCCCAGGGGCCCTATTCCCCCCCCCCCCCCCCCCAGACAAAGACCACCCGGAGAAACTCCCAGCAGAGGCAGTATGGTGAGGGGCAAGGACACCTAGTTCGGGGGGGTAAGACACGGCCTCCCATAGGAGCTCTGACAGGAGCTGGGTGAACCTACTTGAGTTACTTTACTTCTCTGAGCCTTATCCCTGTATGAGGTGAAAATTCATGCCTCACGGGAAGTACGTGGATGAAAAGAGATTATGTGCATAACATGGTCTCTTCAGGGACTCCTGATACAGGTTTTTCTACTTTTCCTCGGGGAAAACCTTTTTTCACCATCCATGTCTTACCCATAACCACAGTAAGGTGTTCTCTCTTCAACACAGTGGTAACAGTCGGATCTTAGACTTGTAAACTACAGAACTGGGAGGGGAAAATCAGAAGTTAATGACCTGTGTATCAGATAAACACATATTAAACATGGACAATATCAGGCCAGGAGGGTGGCAAGCAATGAAACAATATAAACAACTTTAAACTGTGGTTTCCTATTCAAGAGAGACTTGTAAGAAATCCAGAATTGTGGAACTGTGTCGATAGCCATGGAAAGAGAGAGAAGACGGGACTATAGGCTAAGAGATAATATTAATTCCTCTCCTTCATTCCCACAGTGGACTGCATAGAAGACATCAAGAAAAGTCTTCGAGGGGAGATGCAAGTTTTCAAAGAAATATACAAATGAAAATTCCATAATTAAAGAATCATCTACTTTTTGTTACAGATATGTTTTTACACTTTTAAAAAATAAGCAAGAGTTTCAAGACTGGCTAAAAAAACCTAAAAGGCAGGGAAGGTTTGTTTTCTTTCTCCAAACCTCTTCCATCCGGGCAGTTTCGCTTTTCTGCTGGCTCCAAACCAAGACGGCCTTGAGTTGGCGGCTTTTGCTGCTTGGCCTAGTTTCTAAGTTTCTCCCTCTGCAGCATCCAAGGAAAGCTCCCACTCTCACTCCACTTGTCTTGTATTACCAACGAGATTTTAAAAACCAAGAATGGGGACTCTGTTTACCTCTTCGGATCCCTGATAATAGTGGGCACTTAATATATGATGATTTAGGATACCAAATTCACCTATGTTATGTTCATTCCGCTAGGCTTTGTTTCATGCAAAATTACATTTATAATAAATTGTCGGCAAGAGAATCAATTGCTGTTAGTTATTCTCCTCAGATACAAGAAAACTTGCATTTCCCCTCAAAATATACTTGCATTGAAATCAGCTCCTTCGACCTTCTGCCTGAATTGATGACCTTCTGCTAGTGCCTTAGCAGATGGGGAGGGGTGAGATCCTTAGGATGTCCTTAAATCATCCAGTAGTTAGCGGTCGAGTCCAAGGCTGGACTTGAAAACTCTCACTGCTTCTCCAAGTCTTCAAGCTCTAAGTTTAGGGTGGTGCTTCTCCAGATGGAGCTCCCTTATCCCCAGAGTTTCTGAGGTCTTGCGAGAATTCAAAAGAAATTTTGTATTGGTACATAATAAAATTAGTATAGGGGATTTTCTGAATTGTCTAGGGAACCAATTTATAAGTCAGCACCGGCAGTCAATTTTAGTGCCTGTGTTTGTGTGTGCACTGAGCAGCAGTACCCTGTTCACAACGTACTGATAAAGAAAGAGCAGAGACGCCCATGCATCAGTTATGGACTTTCCTCCAACGACATCACAGTGCCCCGGGTGGACAGAGATCTCATCCCAATAGGATGGAAGTGGCAGGAGGGTGGTGAGGTCATACAGCACAGGTCAGCCCGGATGTGCCAATCTCAAAAGACCCTATGCCTGGAAGCCAGAATATATTCCTGCTGACTAGCTAATTACGTTTCCTAAAAGGACATCATCTCTCACATTAATGTTGCTTATCAGGGGAAGTTCCTTGGTAACATGAATTTGTTTGAGTTTGACATGATTTTTTTTTTTTAATGTAGAATGACAAGTGTGGCGTGCTTATGTATTTGTAGATATGTTACATATATTTTCCGTTACATATTTGAATAATGTTATGAATTCAAACAGTTATGCCTATGCTCACAATTGACGAGGATCTTTTTCCTTTAAAAGGTGCTTGCATATTATCCAAGTTTGAAAAACACTGATTTAGGAAAAGTATATTTGGAGTTCTCCTGAAAGAGCTGATGTCGTCAAAATAGGTACAAACAAATGACCTTGACTTAGGAATGATTTGGAGCAGAGCTTAGAAATTGCTTCGATTTCTAATTGCCCTCAGCAAGACCAGGAGAAAAAATGCAGGCCTGGCCCTCGGAAGCCGGGAGGCCCAGCCACGGCTGGAGCATATGTTGAGGGTCCTTGGGGGGGACTGTTTTCCTGCTCTGTGCTTCAGTTTCAACACATGTAAAGCAGGGATAATAATAGCCAAACTCAATCCTTCAATTGAAAAATGAAAACAAATAAACTTAACTTTAGGGGAATAAAGAGGCAATAGATGCAAAAGCAGTTTCATCTTTTGAGAAAAAGAAGGTACTGTTTAAGGGAGGAACTCTTGAAAATATCCCAACAATATGTGTCTAATTCATACTGACATGTATAATTGAACCTATGTTTAATTTTTGCTGCAAATTATCTGCTTCCTTTAAGAAGCTGGGGTGGTAAAATGCTGAGTTGTGTGATTCAAAATAGAGCTGTGGAAGAATTAGGGATACCTGGGGTAAGACACAATAAATTTGGACCCTTAACAAAAGAAGAATGAGTGAACAAAGAAGGGAGAGCTGCAGGAAAAGGTTGTGCCAACAGTAAGAAAAGATATCATGAAGTTAGTAGAAAATAATAGCAAGGAAGTAAGGATAAGAGAGATTTTCACACCCATACCTCACTAAGGACTTAATATAGACAGGGCCCAGTGAAGCCCTCAGCGGTTTATTCAGCTAGGATGCGGAGTGATTTAAATAAACTACATACACAGAAATATCGAGTTTTATCCCACTTTAGATGACAGAGTCCATACTCTCCTCTTTCCCCTCCCTCCCCCTCCTTTTTTTATATTCCTTAAGCTTAAAACCTTATAATTAAATCTAATCAATTCCTTTTTCATTATTTAGAATGATCATATTTCAGTATGAAAATCTTAATGGTTATTAAAATAGAACTAGAATGGTGAGAACCATGCTAGCTTTCCAGGAGTGCCAGCCTCCCCCACTCCCAACCTCGGTTGGTTCCTTGAGTATCACAGAAATGATGTAAAACATAGTATTTTGTAGGTTCCTCAGGGGGGCCTTCCTTGATATCAGGAGTGATATGTATCATCTAGAAGCTCACCTGGCCACACTGGAGTGTGAATTAGGGAGGACCAAGAGCAGGAGCAGGAACCCAACAGGAGAGTAAGGCAGCAGTGCAGGAAAGAGACAGTGGTCATTCCAATGAGGATGGGAGTGGATGGGAGAAGTGACTAGGCTTGGGAACAGGTTTTGGAGGTAAGCAGTGGTTGGCAAACTACAGATCCAAAGGCTAACTCTGGCCTTAGCTTATGTTTGTATGGCTGCAATAGCTAAACATAGTTTTTACTGGTTAAAGTGGTGAGAAAAGAAAGAGTAAATGAAACACATCACATATGGCCCCCGAGAGTCTCAACTATGCACTATCTGTCCCTTATAGAAAAAGTGTGACAACTCCTTGGAGCAGAGTCAGCAAATCATGAAATCAAACTGGTTGGAGGGAGAGATGAGGGCAAGAGAAGAATGAAGGAAAGCACCCATGATTTTAGCTCAAGCGGCTATGTGATGGACATGCCCTGTCCACGTCAGCCCATCATACCCTCGTGGGTACCTCCGCTTTATCTTATTCATGTCTTTGTTTTTGTTGTACTTCTTTTACTATCAGTTTACTGATATGTCTGTCTCCCTTCCTTGGCAGTGAATTCCTTCAGTAACACTAATTTTTCTCAATATTTATGGCACCCATTTGGTACAAGTCACATGCTTCATAACTATTGGATAATTGAACTGATGATACATTAAATTCATTTTTAGTGGTGGTGATAACATCAACTTCTTAATAAATACAGAACTGTAATCACCTTTTTTGTGTAAGAATTTATAAACCATTTTTGCAACCCACCTGTTCCTCCCTACAACCCTATATATTGATATGACAGTAAACGTCAATCCTAATTATCCTTTACAAGAAATTATATTTTACGTGGATTTACTTATATGTAAAATTTTAGGAACTCTAAGCATTTTTTAAATGTGAATTGAAATCCATCCCTTTGAGGGAATGATTAGAAAAAGGACAGAATGGGGGCACCTCAGTGGCTCGGTTGGTTAAGTGTCCAATTCTTGGTTTTGGCATCCTGGGAGTCCAGAATTAGGCTCCACACTCAGCGGGGAGTCTGCTTGAAGACAGTCCCCTTTTGTCCCAACCCCCAACCCACAAGGGCATGCGTGCTCTCTCTTGCAAATAAATAAATCCTTTTTTTTTTTTTTTTTTTAAAGAAAAAGGACAGACTGAAAAGACAAATTTGGCAGTGGAGTATTATGAGAAGTCAGAAAGAGAGAAAGAAATCTGGGTACTGCGACAATGACTGGGGCAGTTGAACTGGGCGTGAGGGGGCTGGTGAGGAACAAAAGGAATCAGAGGTGGGCTTTCACGTTGTGAATTTAACAGTAGTGCCTGTTATTAAGATAAAGAAGACAATGGACATAAAGGTTGAGTTCTGTCTTAGAAAGTTATACCTGAGATGCCAATTAGACATTTAAGTATATACGTCTACAAGGCCATTGGATACCCAAGTTTACAGGTCAGAGTTGGAGATACAGTGGTGGTAGAGAAGCATGGCATGCCGATGGTATTCAAAGCCAAAAGACTAGAGGAGTCCAGCCAGAGAGTATGTGTGTAGATAGAGAAGAGGAGAAGCCCCAGGCCACTCCAACATGCAGAGGTAGAAGAGGGGAGAGAGAGAAAACCAACAAAGACTATGTTAAAAGAACTCTGAGGAGGAAAAAAACAAAAACAAAAACAGAAAAAAAAAAGAAAAAGTGTGTCCTAAGATGGAGGAAGAGGTCAGACATATCTGCTACTTCTAAGCAATACAGTACAACGCATCGCATGTGTCCACGCAGAGGAAACTGATTACCGTCACAAGCACCGTTTTGGAGGAGGCTGAGAACAGAGCCTGCCGGAAGTCGGTTAAAGAGACAATGAGGACGTACTACAGACATGTCAAGGACACATATTCCCATGGAACATTTAATCCTCAAGCTGTTGAGGGTTAAAGAGAGAAGAGGGCTAAGAGAGAAACTGGACTGAGAAAATAACATCCACTGAAAAGAACATTCAAACTTTGTTAAAACACACGGTTAGCGCTTGTATTTTCCCCACTTTTCAAACAGCACGTGTCCAATAGGACAGTGGGGGGCGAAGTCGTTAAACGAAGGGTCCTTTCCTGGAGTCAGTACAGCAGAGGGGTCCCATGCAAGCAAGCAGTTTCCTGAAACAACACACCATGCGCTTCTGCTGTGGTGGGGAAGACAGGGCTATAACCCTCTTTTGTAATGGAAGTACAGCTGACACACAATGTCACTTTAGTGTCAGGGGCACACCGTCGTGATTCGACTACTTTATCTCATGCTATGCTCACTGGAAGCATAGCTGCCATCTGTCACTACACAGCATTATTACCACACTAGTGATTCTATTCTCTATAGTGGGGACAATAATTTAATAGACCTCCCTAGGCAGGTTATCACATGCACAGTTTTGTCCAATGAACAAAAAGTGTTTTTTGGGGGGGCCTGTATCCCATTCAAGAGCTTCGTTCCCAACAGAAAATCGGGCTCATTGTCACATGGAGCAGAGCTCAGCAAACCCAATACTGTCCGAACAGAGAGCAGCCAAGAAGCTTTCCAACACGGCAGAGCCGTCAGCAGGGCGATGGGTTAAGCAGGATCGCAGATCTGACTCGCCCAGTGAATGAATTAAAGAACAAAACAGAACTCTAATAGCACTGGAGAGGGACCTTTGAGCAGGGCAAAGGCATGGAAAAGAATTCTCTGTGTAAGAGTATGATGACCCAGCACAGACCAGCACAGGAAAAGGTACGTACACGGAAGAATCAGCCAACTTGGACAATGAAAGAAGCACTCTCCTTCCTAGTTTCTTACACAAGAACTCAAACATGCATGCTGGCGTGTGTGAATGTCATTACCCTCTACCGTAATGTACATGCATACCTGTGTCATAGAAAAGGATGTATTTCTTACTCTGTACCACGCACTCAATCATCTATCTCCCCTCATATTTCCATTAATCACTTGAGTTTTAAAATTTCAAAAGCTATTGCTAGAGTTAGAACTCATGGGGTAGGCCTAACCTCATTATGACTGTCAACATTTTCGTACAAGGAGTCAACAAGAGTTAACAATCACACCTCACAGAAAACCTGCTCTGGGTGGACATAGTTCGAAGCGTGCTAGTCATTACAAATAAATGATGCGACAGGCGGGCGCACACACACGCACACACCCATTAGGTGTTTAATTGCCATTTGGTTGTGAACTCTTCCTGATTTTGTCAGAGTCAATTGTTTTAGAACACGTATTTCAATTATTTTGTTCAAGTATCTTTCCTATAGATGGTACGTCACCGGTGAATAGGGGAATACCTTTACTTCTAGAACTCTGAACGTGACAGGACTCAACAGCTGTTTGCCACACGAAGGAAAATTAAGCACAATAGTTGTCTGACTGAATTTAGACTCTTTGTTAACCTTGGTGAGTTTGTATACTCATAGACTTCCCCGTCTTTAGATCAGACAAGAAACATAATGAAAAACTAGTTCTTTGAGTAATTGATAGCAAAATCCTGGCCAAACAAGCTTTTTATGGATATTGCATATAGGTGAGAGATATTATTTGGAGATGGTCTATGTTTTAAAGGATTCTGAGGTCCAGTCTGAGTTGTGCAGAAAAACTGCTCTGTATCAGAAAACAGCAAAAAGAGAGATCTTCAGTGACAACTGTTGATGGAAACCACTTTGGAATTTATATTCACACAACACACTCAAGTTGTGGATTGAACTCCAAATCAATCACTAAATGAAGTTACAGTATTCACTAGAAACTACCTGGGAATAAACATAGCAGGAAATGTGCAGTGCCTACCTGAATAAATTTATAAAATTATGCTAAAGGACAAAGCTAAACTAAAATGAGAAACAGATCTTGAATAAGAATCCCACCAGTTAAAATCATAAATCCTCCTAAAATTAAATAACTATAACATAATCTCAGGGAAATTTTTCAATATAATTTTGGGAGCAGTAACTTGACAGAATGATTCTAAATTTCACTTAACAGAATAAACAGATGAGAGTAGTCAGGAAAATTGTAAAAAGAAAGAAAGGATAGGAAGAAAGAAAGAAAAAAGAAAGAGAGGGAGGGAGGGAGAAAAGAAAAGAAACAGCAACAGATATAATCAGAAGGATTCAAAAATGTAAATTTAATGTAAAAATTATAAAATGACAAGCATCAGGAGCCTGTTGTAAAATTCCACTGACAGATCAGCTAAACAGAAAACAGCATGGCAAGAATGAAACAAAAAGTGAGAATTTTGTTTGTGATAAAGGTAGCATTACAAATAAGACTTCTGAATAAATAATTTTATAAGAATTAGCTTTCATCCCTCCTTCTTCCCCTCCACCCAAAATAAATTTTAAATGGGTCAAAACTCAAAATCCCAAAGTACAATTTAGGCGATCTGGGTAATACTGGAGTTAAACAAACAAACAAACAAACAACTTTTGATATTTGACACAAAAACTGAAGCTATAAAACTCTCACAGATAGGACATGCTTCATGATAAAATAATGGACAAAACTGAAAAACAGAAGACAACGTGGAGAAAAACTGCTAACAGCATATACAGCTAAAAGTTAGTAACCATAACCTCTAGAGAGCTTTTTAAAAATCTGCTTAAAACACCAAATCGACACTAATAGAAAAAGTGGTGAAGAGCAGTTTTAGTAAAGACAACTGGGCAACAAAACATAAGACACCAAACTTCTCTAATTATCAAAAGGAACACACACATCAGAACTGCAGGAGTGTGAATATTTCATATGACACTGAAAATATCCCGTGTTGGTCAGATACGGAGACCTGGACATTCTCACACATCCTTGATTGGAATGTCGCTCAGCACAGCCTCAGAGGAAGGGGGATGTGAGAATATCAACATTTTAAATGTATCCATCCTTTGACCAAGTAACTCCATTTTCCATTTTTACAAATATAGCCTTAAAACTTCCTTGCACCAGTGTACATCATAAAATGTGACTTTCCTCATTATTGTTGAAAAACTGAACCGTCCATCAGCTGGAGACCAGCTAAAAAATTATGGTAATATTAGTAATAGCTGATATTTATTTAGAATGCTTATTTTTTCTGGGCATTTTATCACATATTTAGTCATTTAATTCTCCCAATAATATTATAAAGTAGGCACTTCATTCATTACAGTTTAAAAATGAGTATATATGATAAATCCATACAAGAGAACACTGTGTAACTATGAAATAAGATGACATATCTGAACTCAGTGGAAAGAGCACCAAGATGTTTCTTGACTGAAAGAATCAAGTTGTAGAATATCATGTACGGTATAATTATATTTATATTACATTATATAAATTCATATGTTTACATTCAAAAGAGAGGTGTAAGGAAGGGTTAATAATTCTCTTTTCTGAACAATGAGACATTGGATTTTTTTTAAACTTACTATTCTTGAACTTTTTATATAAAAGATGTGCTTAAAATGAGGAAATTAAACACCTCATAAGCATGGGGTCATGTGTCACCTGCCCCTCTGGGGCTTATTTCACTTCGCAGAATACATTCACGTTCATCCGTGACGTGGGAGACTGGATTTCCTTAATTTTTAAGGCTCAACAACAATCCATTTTCTCTTCTGTTTATGTGTCGGTGGGCATTTAGGTTGTCTCCGCATCTCAGCTATGGTGAACAGCGCCTCGATAAATACTGGGGTGCTGATATGTCTTCGAGACCTTGATCTCAATTCTTTTGAATAAACACCAGAAATGGGATTACTGAATCCACATATATAAGGTATGTAAAACAGCCACAATTATGGAATTAGAGTAAAACGATGGGTGCCAGAGGTTGGGCAGTGAAGGATACAGAAATTTCCAATCAACGGACATAAAGGCAATTATGTAAGAATAATAAATTCTAGAGATCTGCTCTACCACAGAGCTACAGTACGTAAACTACAGTCAACAACAGTGTATTGGACCCATGGAACTGTGTTAAAAGGGTAGCTCTAATGGTAGGTGTTCTTACTGCGACAAAACCAAAATTTAAAATGAAGTATTTCTCATTTTGAGGAATGTCAAGTTAATAAAGCTTTTCCTAAGTGCCATTTGATTCTCCTATACAAGTTCAAATATATCTCCCCTCTTTTTAAACTTGTCTATTTGGGCCTCAAAATCGAATTCTTAGCCCTTTACTCTTATTTACCTTTATTATCCCAAGATTCCCTGAATGGGATGGAACAGTTCTCAGAATTGCTGGTCAACGTGCTACCGACTCGTTAATGCATTTTCATGTGGAAATTCAGTAGTCTGGCCATTTGGGAATAGTTGCTAATTAAAGAGCTCAGAGGAGAAGCTATCGAAACCCTCAAAGAAGTTCAGGGGCCCTTTTTGTTCATATGTGCTGTCACTAGAAAAAATAAAGACAAAGTTGAGGTGACTAGAAGGAAGTATGCGAAACCAAAGAAAACAGCAGGAGGTCATGGGATGAGAACCCTAGGTTAGATGGCCAGTGATCCAAGTTCTAGTCCTGGCCCTGCCACTGGCCAAGACTGTCATTCTGGGCACGTTCCGTTTCCTCACGTAAGAAGCCAGAGGCAAGAGGAGATCACCGGCCTCTGAGGCTCTCCCTGGATGTGCCTCAGGGGCAGCCACGGAAGCTGGGGAGCCCCAAGGCGAGCAGCGGGATCCCGGGCTCCCACCCTGCCGTAATGAAAACAACTCCATTTTTACTTATTTCATCTAATGGGATTTCATGGAAGATCCTGATTGAATAAAGAGTTATCATGCTTAAAAACAAAAAAGAAGAGAGACAAGTTTGGAAACCGCAAACTGATGTCTGAGGTTCCTTATAGCTTTAAGTTCTTGTTTTGAAATTAATCTAGGCTTCAGAATGTATGGGAGTGAAAGCGCAGTCTGCCCCGAAGAGATTTCCAAGTCGCTGAACATCAATCACGAAGAGTGTCTGCTGCTAACATGTGGCAAGTTGGGTTTCTGCTTCCCTCCGGCCGGTTTGCCATCTGCCTCATCTTCATCAAAACACTCATTTCAGCTTAATCCCCTTTCTTCCTCTCTGGTGGTAAAGGGACATGGCTCACTTTGAAATAAAGCAAATAGAGTGAGGCTCTACTTTCATACCCGGGTGTTTTCCATCTGATTATTACGGAACTCCAGAATACTAAAATGAATACAGTAATTTAGCTCTTTTCAGAGACTCGACGTCCAAAAAACCGCTCCGTTAAAATAAACTACAATTCATTAAACATATCGAGTATTTACCATATGCAAGGGACATTGTAAGGTAGATCTGGTGACAGAAGTACGAAAGACTCTGCTCTCAAATCTACGATCTCTGGGAAGAGGGGCCGTCGGAAGGTTGTGTGTTCAAAGAAGGGCCCCTCGTCAGTGGAGGGGACGTCTGGGAAAGTTTGAAGAGTCTTGAAGGTTGGGCAGGATTTTCATAGACCTAAGGACAAGGACAGGGCATCACCGGTGAAGAGAATGCTAAACTAAGAAGTTTTAAATTAACAGGCAGTGCAACACTGAAAAAGATTAAGCTGGTCTGAGAATGCCCTGCAAGTAGAAGAAGGCAGTGCAAGAAGCTGGGAAGGCAACTGGGATGCTGGGTGCGTCAGGGCTCAGAGGAAAAGGTGATGGAATAGGACAATGGCAGGAGAAGTATCAAGGAAGTGACCGATGGAGCTACACCGAGAGCAGACTTCCAAGAACGTAGAGGACGGCCATAAGTACGGGGTAGAACAGGCAGGAAACCATATCAAGAGTCAAGGTAGAAGACAAACGGTAGCTTGGACTAAGGAGACTGGAGAGGAGAAGGTGAAGAAGGTGCATATTTGAAGACTATCTAGAAGTGACACTAGCAGGGACTTAGGGATGGACAGGACACAGATGATGCTCACTGAGGAAGGGAACAATAGATGGGGATGAGTCATGGCATCAGAGAGGCTGTGGGTTCCATTTTGGATATTTGATGCTAAGGAGTCTGAAGCCTCCGAAAGGAGCTAGGGTCATGGGGAAAGAGTGCTCATGATCTGACATACGCTTTTCTCAGAGGAACGTGAGATTTCAATGAATGCAAAGAGACCTGTAAGGATTAATGGATGAAAGTTATAGAATATATGGGAATTTTTCATACAGTGGGGCCTACAGATGTGTCTAGAGAGGCACAGTTTAAATTAGGTAATTTGATGGGTGCCCAGGTATCTCCGTTGGCTAAGCACCTGCCATTTGCTCAGGTCATGATTTCAGCATCTTGAGATCGAGTCCCAAATTGGGCTCCCTGCTCAGTGGGCAGTTTGCTCCTCCCCCACCCCAACTTGTGCTCTCTCTCTCTCAAATAAATTAAAAAAAAATCTTTAAATAAATAAATAGATAAGATAATGCAATTATACTCTGCTGATAGAAATAGAAATTGGTACTTAATATGAAAAAACAAGAATAGGTCTTTTTCTAGATTTTGTTTGTTTACTAGTGTTTAATGAATGAGTGAGTTGTAACCCTTCTGAGCTCTTTGACGAGTGGAATTTTCCCTCCCTCACATGTTTGAATGTTTAGAACTCCGTTAATGTTCTATTTAGTTCAAGTGGTTGTATGTTGGTTCTTTGGCGCCATTGTCAATAATAAAATTCAACAAAACAAAACCCTAAATATGGCTTTCTTTTTCTCTTTTTAAACATATCTGATTCTCAATCCAAACCAAGATCCAAGTTTTTCTTCTCATGTGGGAGACAAGTGTACGTGACTGACCATAATAAAATTACTTTACTCACTAGACCTCACTGACCTGGTGCTAACCCATCTCTCTACTCAGCCTCCCAAATCCTGCCTTTCCCTATTGCCTATTGTTACCCTCCTTGATACAAACCTCTGCCCCTTCACCAACTGCCTGCCATATTCTTATTCCTTCCCAGGTGAGAAGCTAGGGAAGCTGTCTTTTTAGCAAAGGTCCCAAGGGATTTGTGAGATGAGGTAAATTTGAGAAAATCTGGGCAGAGGCTCTTCAGGGACTACCTGAAGATGCAGGAGAGAAGCTGGGCCATGTTCCTTCTGCCTGCTACACCCACAGCAGCTCTGAGCTTTACTCTTTTCAGAGGAGGATTCTATATGTTTTCATGTGAAGCTAACATCTTGCTGCTCAAAACACTTGAAAATTGTGGTTTTGAAAATCTCCTAATTTCCTTATCCATTCCCACATCAACAATGCACTCACAGCAGGTCTAGAATCCTTCAGCTACTTGATGATTAAGAATTGAGCATTACTGAAGGCCAAGTACGCGGTAAGGCCTATATCATGTGTTAAGTGAGTAACACTGAATGAAATTCTTGCCTCAGCTTACACTGCAGTAGTGAGTCTAAATGACAAAATAAGTTGTGTTTAAGTCTATTTTTCTTCTAGAAGTTCCAAAGAAAATGGAGTTTGTTAGGTTAGTAGGAAATCATATATAGTATAATGGAACAACATTAATATGGGGCCAGAGAAAAGTTTACTTTTGACGTAGTCTCTACAGAGAGCATTTTCTAGGCAAAGTGAAGAGGTATATGAAATACGGGAAAGAGATTATGTGCCTTCAAATAATCTTCAAGTACAGTGAAAGTGCCTTTCTGACCAACTGATAGTCTTCCTAGCATGTACCTTGAGGGGAGGAGAAAGTAGACAATACTTTGTGAGCCCAAGTCAATTTACTGCGCACTCTTCAGACTAAGTAAGTGAAATGTTCAGAGTCTTATAAAACAATGACTGATACGGAGTAAAACAGAGCATGAGCTGGAAAATAGGGAATTCCAGAGAGAGGGAGAGACAGAATGCACAATTTTAAATAGGAAGACAAAGCACTTGTGAAAAGACCATTGAGTGAAGATCTAAACAGGGCAAGGAAAAGCGGGATGTGGGTATTTGGACAAAAACCATTTCCAGACACCAGAAGTCACAGCAGATGCATAATTAACATTAGTAGAGTGAATGGATATAAAAGTAGGAACCAATTTACCACGATTGCTGTCTGCTCTGGGAGCCATCCCTCCTCTTCCTGATATTACATGGTAATATAATACAGGTAATATATAGCAGGTAATATAACAGGTAATATAAAACAAATAATAACAGGTAATATAAAACAGGGTAAATGCCACGTGCTTTAACTAGATTCACCACTTTAGACAACGGTACTCAAACCACCAAGAACATCTATTACCAGTATGATCTAAGGTCCTCTCTAGAGCTGAAGAAACTGAGGAAGGCACATGGCTTGGCTCCTATCAGAGTGCTCATGACAAGTGGGCTAGAGCTAAAACTCAGGACTTCTGAACACCAGCCTTTAGTTCTTGCAGCTGAAAAGATCTTTAATATGTGAATCAGAAATCTAAACGATTACCTTTTTTTTCAAATGACTTTTTCATATAAATGTTTTATTAATGGGACGCCTGGGTGGCTCAGTTGGTTAAGCGGCTGCCTTCGGCTCAGGTCATGATCCCAGCGTCCTGGGATCGAGTCCCACATCGGGCTCCTTGCTCGGCAGGGAGCCTGCTTCTCCCTCTGCCTCTGCCTGCCACTCTGTCTGCCTGCACTCGCTCTCTCTCTCTCCCTCTCTCTCTGACAAATAAATAAATTAAAAAAAATAAAAATTAAAAAAAATAAATAAATGTTTTATTAGTGAATACACACTAATGTGGGCAAATATCCTTAACAGTAAATACTGCTAGTGAGTTCCACACTTTCACATGTCCCGACAAAGAGAAAAGATGATGAAATAAAGGGAGAGAAAAGAAGTGGGAGGAGGAAGAAAAAAATGAATAAAAAGTAACATAATACCATTCAGTCACCTTTCACACAAATGCAAATCTTTCTAACCCCTCATTCTTTCCAATGTATTGCATCAATACTTTCAATTTCTCACAAAAATTCTGAAATGGAATGATATACATATCCAAAAATTAAAACTTTTAATTTTCTTCTTCTCTACGGCACTATTTCATCAGCAAAAGAAGCAGCCGTAATTGTTACCAGTTAATGGAACCCCAACCAGTTACACTATGAGAGCTTATGTTTACTGTGTTAACAGGATCTCTCTCCAGGCTTCAGATCCAAGTTCCACCTGGTCATTCCATCGGTCCCACTCAGACACACCACTTTCCCTTCTTGCCCTATTTGGTAATGCGATCTCCATTTCCTCTACCATTTAATCTTCCCTGAGAAGCACTGCTGTTTCTGACATCTGTTCCCTTCCCATCCATCCCTGTGAACTCGGAGATAAAGACAGCGTTTTCAAGAAATGTAAAGCTCATCTGTCAACGACTTCCCCTGCCACCTGTCAGAGGCCTCCCTGCCTTTCCCATGTGCATCCTTAACTCGATACCAACTTTTCTTGTTGAGCTCTCTTTGCAGAGTTCTCCTCATTCTCTATTTTTACCCCTATTAAGTCTTTGTAAATTGTATTTATTCACAATGTATCTGACACTCACTATGGTCAACATCTTGCATATGACCCCTATGACATCATTTCTGCTGTATGAAAAGCCAGCCGGTATTTCAAGAAACTTCTATCTAGTCCTAAAACTCAAGGGCCAAACTTTGGGGTTCGACCTCTAATCTGGGTATTTGAAGAGTGACCACAGCTCCTACAGCCGCCAAGATGAGTACGGAGGCAAACGGTCCAGTCTCTCCGATGACCTCATCATATTTGTTCATGCCCTTAACATGGTCAGGCTGTGCTAGTGCAGTGAATTCTGGGTTTAGGGCGCTACTCAAAGACCACCTGTGAGACTCAGTTAGCCTGCCTACTTTAGGATCCTGGTCAGATGAGCCATGATCTACTTGCTCCATACATCTAATCTGTAATGTAGAAAAAGTTAACCTTAGACTGAATTTCTAGAAAAAAAATTCTGGCTCATATGCATTTTCTCAGCGTCTTTTACCTTGAGAGTAAAATGACGACACAGGGTTCTTCCATAACATGCACCTTGTTCCCCTCCACCCTCACCCACTAGAAAAAAACAAAAACAAAACAAAACAGTCTGAACAGCTTCCTCCTTACAGGGAAAACAGGTTAAAACGAAGGAGCTGGAGGTTAGTTTCCCTGACAGCAGGAAGGGCATGGAAGAGTGCTCTCTGTTAGGAGCTTCTCCACACCTTCACCTCCATTCCCATCTCCCCCTTCCTTCTCTTGGATTGAGGCCTTTGGGTTCTGACCAGGATGAGCACCACTGTGAAAACGTCTCTCCCCTCCTCCTCCCTCCACTGTTCATGGGATCCCTCACCCCCACACGCACGTAGACACATGTAGTCATTCACGTCTGTTTTCGCTCTCTCTTAATCCTAGAAAATAGTCACTCTGCCCTCTGTTTTTAGGGCTAGATTATCACTTATTTTTTTGCATTATGCTTTGTTGTCTGTAGTCTGTCTTCCACATTAGAATTCTTCAAAGCTTTAATTTTTACACTTCCAGATATGGTACCAAGCACACTGTACAAACTCAAAGGAAGCTTCTTGAATTAATTAATCTTATTTAAATCAAAGCAATATATGCATGTGATAACATCTCAAAGAGTTTTGAAGAGTGTGCGACGAGAAGCGGGTCTCGCAGCCCATCCCTCTCCACTTCAAAAAAACACTATTTTGAATTTCCATGTAGATCTTTTGGTGCATAGCCCTATGGATTATGCTTGGAGTTTTACTTCTTGATTTAACCACTTGATTTAACCAAAATAGCTACCCACTCTCCTTATTTAAGGAGGCTTTAGCTCACTCCTAATTGCCCTTACAGTTTTCCTCTCAATGGCCGATGGCTGTACAAGTCCACAATTCTGGAAGTCCTTGGAACTACCTATGTTTCAGAATGAATTTTTTCAGAATTTACAAAGTAATATTGGATGTATATCATTGGCTGCAAAGCCCACACGAAGTGTTTTCATAGTAAAATAGTTCAAAAGTCACATTAAGTGGGATATATGAAGATTATAAATAACTTCATATTAGTGAAAATCAGGTTTTGCCAGCAAAAAAAATGCCACAATTTGTGTTCTTTGGCTTGTTACAATGAACCCAGAAGTTACATCAATTGCTCAGCCCTTTTTACCCTCATTCAGATTAATGAATATTACTAGAGTAACAAAACTCAGTTCTCTCACTTTTTAAATTTCTTCATGTGCTTAGTCCAAAGCCAAAATATCCAATTATTTAGTATTTCTATGAATCTCACTCCTTCATTCTGGTTGGGCTACACAGTTGGTTTCTTTTTAACTCCCTTTTAAGTAAGAATTCAATATGCTACTGTCTTTTTTTTTCACTCTCCTACTACTTGATTGCTCACAGAGGTCCCTCTGTAATGGTTCGCAACTACCGTTATGTCTACAGAACACAAACTTCAGAGGTTCAAGGACACCTCTGATGCCCTCAAACATGCAGAAATCATTTCGATTTCAATCAAGCAGATAACCAGATGTTATACTTATTGTCTACAATGTCTCTCAGCAATAATAAAAATACTCAAGGGGCACCTGGGTGGTTCAGTGGGTTAAGCCTCTGCCTTTGGCTCAGGTCGTGATCTCGGGGTCCCGGGATCGAGCCCCGCATTGGGCTCTCTGCTCCGCGGGGAGCCGGCTTCCCCACCCCCCACCCTGCCTACTTGTGATCTCTCCCTGTGTCACATAAATAAAGAAAATCTTTAAAAATTACTCTAGAAATTTTTCCCAGTCCATTATCTAAAAAGATGCTGAATAATTATAAAATATTATCCACTAAAGACTAGTTTATTATAATTAGGAAATATATAGCTTTTGACCATTCTAGTTAAACTATGACAAAAAACCTATAAAGATGGGTAGTCTGTGTATTTTCCCAAATGCACTCACTGTGAACCACCCCCCACCCACACACCACCAACACCTCACACATTTCTTTAAAAAGATTTGGCTCTCTCCCTCAGAATCTTTCTCAAGGAATAGTCAACAATAAAATAAAATTTCGTTGATGGGCTATGAGGAAAAAGCCACGGGGGAATGGAATACTGCCTGGCATACAGTATATTCTAAAATAATAGTTGAACTGAATTTTCAGAAACAAGATTAGGACACGGAAAAGACAGAATGAAAACAAAACGAATAGGTGATGTGTAATAGGCCATGAGCAGAAGAAAATGAAGTGGGAAACCGAAATTCAACCCGACAACTCATCTCTAATAGAAAGGAGGTCTCTAGCGCATTTAAAGCTTTGTCCTGCCGAAGCAGCAACGGCTTTGACACCAAAGGAGCTGCCTGGGCTCTCAAACATCTCGGAGAGTGAAGGACTGAGCCCCGTTAGCTCTCAGGTCCGAGCCACACCAGGCACGTGGTGTCCCACCCATCGCCCGGGCTGCTGGCCTCTGGGAGTGCCTTCAGCGCTGCTGCTCACGTAAGCGGGAGGAACTGCAGCCAGAGAAGATACAGTGGGAGCTCTCAAGCTCAGAAAGGAGTCTCTGGCTCTCCCTGTTTCCGTGGCGATTTATGAGCATGGGTGTAAGGATGCTGTGGGGACAGCTCTTAGTATCACTTTGTGGGAGGGCACTTATGCCCTCTAATCCTAACCAGAACACTTCTGCTTGGAAGGAGCCCATTTCCGTTGGAACAAATCATCACATCAATTAATAAAATGAGATTCTTGAGAATCTTGGAAATGAGCTGGTGGGGGAAAAATTATAAAGGATGGCTTTCCAATAGCCGAGTGACGCTTTAATGTCATCTTCAGAATCCACTGCTACCTAATAACATCCCTAATTATAGAGGGGAAGTGCTTAGATGGGAAGTCTGGCTTATCCTCGACTTGAAATCTGAGCATAAACCATGGTGACAGACAAAGGCTTCACCTCATTGGATTATATCTGAAGCTGAAAGTATTTTCTCATTCTCTAAGTTTAAAGGTTAAAGTTACTCAGAGACACTCAAGGTCAAAGTAGAGACAAATGATTAATTCCCGTCAATAAATGTTTCTTTCTTATAACTGGAACTTAACTCCTTGGGCAAATGTACACACACACACACACACACACACACAATCTCAAGCATCAATCATACAAATCAATTACTGAACATGCTTCTTAAAGGTTCAAGTGACAATTATTACAAACTCAAAAGAAGATTAGATAAAACGGCTTTGAGTTACCTCTAATTTAGAGTAACTTCTATAGTGTGAAGACATAGTAAACATCTAATAGCTTTTGTTTTTAAATGATTATTTTCAGATTTCTTTATTTGAGAGAAAGTGAGAACGAGAGAGAGAGCCCAAGCAGGCAGAGGGAGGGACTGAGGGAGAGGGAGAAGCAGACTCCCTGCTGAGCAGGGAGCCCGATGCGGGGCTCGATCCCTGCACCCTGGGATCATGACCTGAGCCAAAGGCTTAACCCACTGAGCCACCAGGCACCCCATTAAATGATTCTTTTAAGTAGTTACAAAATATGAAGGAAAAGACCCAGGCTCCAGAAAAACCTTCTACCTGAAGGAGTAGATTAAATTAGCTTTACAATAAAAACTCTGGTTATACCAAACCACGGTGACTGTTTTAATATATTGTTTTAAATTTTAAAAGCTGACTTTGCAAAATAATTTCTAGAGATATTTAATCTCTTTGATGCCAACCTGCTGTAACAATGAATTTTCAGTTGTTCTGTGAAATTTGTTAAACTTTTCCAAAGTATCCAGAAATGCGCAGCTCACAGAATCTTTGCAAACCAAATATTCCTACGTAACCAGCACCAGCTAAGACACAACATTATCAAGAATCCCAAATGCCACCCACCTTGTGCCCTCTTCTCACGATGCCTCTTAACTCACCAGGTCAAAGTGGTTTCTACAAGACGTCATTCCTGGAGCAGGTGCAGAGTGAAGCAAGCCTGGCCAGACAGTCCTAGTTCTGCTGGCCTGAAGCGCAGCAGGTTCGTGCAAAGCAGGCTCCCTCTAAAAGCAGTCACTGCCCGGCACGGATGACCACGGAGCTGCTGCCGCTCTCCCGTCCTTCAGGAGAAGCTGAATTAGGTGAAGCAGACAGCAAGAGAGAAAAGAATCCTGGACTTGGAAGGCTGCAAAACCAGCCTCATGAGATTCACATCTTCTTCCTCCAGTTAACCGACCTGGGGCAACTCAGCTAATCTTTCATGGCCTTAGTTTCTCTTACTGATCAAAAGAAGATATTTGACTGTATGGTCTCTAAGTTTTGTTCTAAGGCCAAAAGGTCATGATTTCATATGGAAGGAGGCCTGTATGCGCAGGTGAGGTATGAACACGTCAGAAGGTAAAGAAGTGAGATGCTCTCTCTCCGTCAGTATGGTCTGGCTAGGGAGCCTTCTACCATTCTGGAATCATGTGTTTTGCTGGACTGGAATTATCTGATTATCCTGTCTTATGTATTTATGATGTTAATAAATAATTCCTAAGACCATAAGTTGAGTGTACAAATTTACTGTTTCCTTTTTAGTCTCCCATGACAATATAAAATAAAAGGCCTGGGCTTCCCTCAGCCCGGCCTCTCCTGAGCCAGTCAGACATGAACGAGTCCCGCATACCCAGAGCATCGCAGACCCCTTCCTGGGGTCACCTGTGTACCGTAGACATAGGACGAATATACATGAAAACAAATGAAATATACATGAAACACACCTGAAATACTCCAAATGTGATGCCCATGAATGAGCAGATGGCTGCTGGGTGGGCCTTGTTTAGAGACAGGGAGTAGGCGGACTGCTCTGCAGAGCTACTTTATACCATATGCAACATCTCTTCCGTGTCCGTACAATGGCAAAAGACACACACCAGCCTCTACTCAAGAGCATCAGAACCTCTGATGACCGGTTCCCATGAATCACTGTCAGGCAGGACTCTTGCCGCAGCAGGGACCAGCCTCCGCCGGCTGAGATGCGACGGACGCGGGCCCGAGGAGCCTCCCCACGTCACGCCAGAATATGGAAGCTGCCGTGAAAACAAGGACAAGAAAGCTCCTAATTGACGTCCCTTCTGTCCTTTCTTTACTACGATTCCAATACCCTCCCTGCGCTTTCCCTTCCCCGATTCATCCGGCTGTTGTCCGGGACATTAGAATAAGCCAGAACATTTGGGCCACAGTAGTCTGCCCGAATACAGACCAAGCCGGGCCTGTTCGCTGCAGGCCCTCTCCTCGGCTTCACAGCAGCAGACGAACACAATCAAAGATCATGAAAAATCTCCTCTCAATTACGCAGAAACAGTTCCGCAAGCGCTCCAACCTCCTCCCCCTGCCCGGTGCCATCCTCAGACTCATAAAGCTGCAGATTCCATTTTCTCTTCGATTTCCACCTGTTCCTCCTAAAGCCATTTCTTCAGTTTTCTTCTGACCTTACTTCAGTATCTACAGCAGAACTGGACAAAAACTCAAATTTTAGTAATAAGTATACGACTTTGTATGGGTAGCCTCCATAGATCTAGAGTTTTTCTTTTTTCCATTCAACTAACCCATCAATTTAAAAAACAATAAAAACAAAACAATTTTTTTTGTTTAAACTAGACATCATGTGACCAACTCGAGCAGCAACTTTCTCCAGTCATATTCAGTCCACATGAGATACTTAAGGATGTAATAAAATATAAAAAAGCATACTTTAGCGGCTTGCTATTTTGAAAAAGGAAAAAAATCGCTTCAGACAGTAATCAACTGCATTGTGGTGGTGATTTCTGCAAAATACATTAAGCAGTTCACGCCTGTGGCAATGGTCACTGCACATATTTTGGAATGTCTCCCAGGCACTAAGACTTTTTCCAGACATCCAGGAGGAACTTTAGTATGACAGAGAGCCTGCGCTGGGCCTTGAAAAAAAAAAACAAAACTGCAGAAGGAAAACTTTTGAAGGCTCAGTTTCAGCTGGATTTTGTTTCTTAGACAGCCGAGTTGCCTAGGTTATGGAAAATACTAGTAATTATGGAGCGACGATAATCAGAGAAGTCCCCCCCTCCCGTCTTCTTTTTGTCTGCAGCCTTAATTAGTTCATTGAGGTTTAGGTTAAGCAATAACGCAACTTTGCTTCCTAAGTGTCTTTACGAGCAGGGTAGGGGCTGTCCCACCCCAGATACTGAAATCACCAGAAGGTATTATGATAATATTTTCTAATTATTAGAAACAAACACTAAGATCTATGTCTGTTTACTGTTTACGCTACTGCCCTTTTGCTGGAAGAGCGATCTCAAATTTGCTCAGGAGTGTGCCTTCGGGGAGGAAATCACTGCATTTAACAAGTGTTCTTTACCCATCTCTTTCCTTTGTCATGTTTAGATTTAAGCTCTTCCCTCATGAGGGACTTTTCCTGTGGTTAGGAATGAAATCTGAGTATAGAAACTGACATAGTTTATATCTGAAAGGACATATTGATGTATGCTAGAGCCAAACATTTTCCACAGACATATATTACCCTCTTTCTTTTCTGTCTGGAAGGCATAACTCTTTTTTTTTTTTTTTGCGCAGGGGGGGAGGCGCACATTTTGTGCATCCTATAAATCGAATTCATCTTACCAATGAAATAAGTAAATGAAAGAAAAAGTTTTCCTAGTCTTTTTGTTTCATGTTATAGCTTCCCTTTATAGTCTTCCTGATTTGCTCAGATCCAAGTTTACAATTTTTGTGTTATTCTTATATTGGCTTAACATTCCCATTTTGCCTAAGTTCCAGCTCAGTTTTATTCTGTTCCCCAATCTGTACAGCTCCTGGTGTCAGAAGCAGGTGCTTCTTGGCCTCCATTCTTTAATTCCGGTCCTTCCTGCAAGGGCTGCAAGTCAGTGGTCGTTTAGGGGAGGCAAATGTCATTTTCCTTATCTTACTGATTCTCACATCTGTTTCAGACCTAACGAGGCAAAGAAAGGCATGCTTGCTTGCTCATGATTTTATACGTATTGCAAGTTGTATTACATATATACGTAATGTAAAATATTTTATGCCACTTACAAGATAGGTGGTTTGGAAAAGGCACTAACATTGGATTATGCTTCAAGCTTTGCCATTTATCAGCAGGGTGACCTTGAGAAAAACCACTGAATTTTCTTAAGTTTTAATTTTCTCATCTGCAAAATGGGGCTCATATCTGCCTTGCCCAACTTAGTTTTGTTATAAGAGCCAGATGAGATAGTCTATGTCAAAGGACGTCTAAGTCTATAAAGAGCTCGGAATGGCGTGTGGCTCACCACAAACACTACAGAAGTGTAAGCTACAATATCACCTGATCATCGCCATATAATTACCATGAAAACCGCAGAGCACCAGACAAGTAATCACTCACTCGCGCACTTTTGATAGTTGTATTATACCCTCTCATGATTAGTGACATTTTTAAAAACTGTAATTTTATAAATCTACTTAGCTATTCAAAACAGAGGTCAATAATGCATTTTCCAGGTGATGAAAAAAGTGGCCTCTGAAATAGTAGGACGAAAAATACCACTAGGTTATAGGAGATGTTCATCGCCTGAGCTGACTAGACTTCTCTGGAGCTCCCGCCGTGGATGGGCACGCAAACGTAGCATGTTATCCTCCTGTGTACCCTCCAGAGCCCCTCCTGCTTCAATGCCAACAGCAGCTCAGCCTGGCCTCTCTTAAGCTAGTCGGAGATGAGGGAGTCCAGCACATCCAAGAAAGTTCTTTAGATCCACTGTCTTGGCTTCTGGATGGACAGAAATGTCTGACCCACCAAAACCATGTGAAGCCTTAGGCAGAGTTGAAAAGTCATCAGTGGCCCTTGGGGCCTGTATTAGTTTGCTAGAGCTGCCCTAACAAAATAGTCCAGACTGGGTGTCTCCCACAACAGGAATTCCCTTTCTCACAGCTCTGGGGACCCGAAGCCCAAGGCAAGATGTCAGCAGCTTTGATTCTCCTGGGGCTCTCCCTGACTTGCCGATGGCTGCCTTTGCTCTGTGTCCTCACATGGTCTTTCCTCCCTGTGTACTTCTATATGTCCAAATCTCCTCTTCTTATAAAGAGAGTACTTACAGTGGGTTCGGGTCTGCCCTCGTGGCCTCATTTTAAGTAAATCACCTCTTTAAAGGCCCTATATCCAAATATAGTCACCTTTTGAGTTACTGAGGTTTAGAGATTCAACATATTGGTCAGGGAGGGAAGGACACGACTCATCTCATAACAGGGCCCTCTCTCCTGGTTACTCTCCCACCAGTTACTTCCTTTTCACCAGGGTCCATGTAGTTCAACATATTTTCTTTTCCCCATGGATCCCTAGTGCTCATTGCTCCTGATAACTTCTAGAGAAAGTTACTTATGCGTATATGTGCAAGTGCTTTGAAATCTATACTGTAATCTGAAAATGTTACATCATTTTGACTTCTCTGAGCCTAAGCCTGGCAGCATCAAGGACTAGAGAGTCTACAGGACAGCATCTTATTCCTTAGACTAACAAAAGACTACAACCGTGGATAACTCAACTTTATCAGTCAGAATTCTCTAGAAAGACAAAACTAATAAAGTGTGTGTGTGTGTGTGTGTGTGTGTGTGTATGACAAAACCCAAAATATAGAACAGGGTGAACAAGCTTGCTGTTCATTAATAAATCCTGAGATCTACCAGTCATCGTAGGGTGGTGAAGAAATAAGACTCAGCCCCTACCTGTAATACTTCATGAACAAAGGAAACGTGGTGACGAGGAGGAGGAGATGCCAGATTTGCTTAAGAATATCCTTGATAATACAGGGGTGTCTGGGTGGCTCAGTGGGTTAAAGCCTCTGCCTTCGGCTCAGGTCGTGATCCCAGGGTCCTGGGATCGAGCCCCACATCGGGCTCTCTGCTCAGCAGGGAGCCTGCTTCCACCTCTCTCTCTGCCTGCGTCTCTGCCTACTTGTGATCTCTCTCTGTCAAATAAATAAATAATTTATTAAAAAAAAAGAATATCCTTGATAATACAGACGTAGTGAAAAGAAGGGTCACCCGTACCCCAGTGTTCATAGCAGCAATGGCCACAGTCACTAAACTGGAAAGAGCCAAGATGCCCTTCAGCAGACTAATGGATAAAGAGGATATGGTCCATATATACAATGGAGTATTATGCCTCCATCAGAAAGGATGAATACCCAACTTCTGTAGCAACATGGACGGGACTGGAGGAGATTATGCTGAGTGAAATAAGTCAAGCAGAGACAGTTATATGGCTTCACTTACTTGTGGAGCATAAGGAATAACACGGAGGACATTAGGAGAAGGAAAGGAAAAGTGAATCGGGGGAGATTGGAGGGGGAGACGAAGCCTGAGAGACTGTGGACTCTGAGGAACAATCTGAGGGTTTTGGAGGGGAGGGGGTGGGGAGACGGGTGAGCCTGGTGGTGGGTACTAAGGAGGGCACGTATTACATGGGGCACTGGGTGTGGTGCGTAAAAAATGAATCTTGGAACACTGGAAAAATAAAATAAAATTTAAAATAAATAAATGAGCATTAAAAAAATAACCTTGAAAAAAGAATAAAAATTGTTAATTTTTAAAAATCACTTTCTATATGTGCCTTTTTAATACTCCACATGATGAAATGGAGCAGTACGCAGAAAACACTTCTGCTAGCCTGTAGATCAGCGGTTGTCTCAAGGAAAAGCACTTGTGTGATGTTGGAGTTTTGCTGATTTTTGGAACACCATTTTTACCTCAAAGAATCACTGACAGACAAACTACAGTAATTCAAATGTATCGCATGCTATACAGTTCCATGAAACTGATTCAGTTGTATGACGTTTCAAAGGAAACAAACAACAGTGTTAGTTGCCAATCATAAAATTTGAGCTTTATGTGAAAATTAAAATTTTGGAAAACTTTCCAGCTTCCCCTCTACTTAAAGACTTACTTGATACAATCCATGGCAATACTAACCAATGTGATATTATTTAATGAAACTGATAAACCATCAGAGTATCTACATATCATTCAAATAACCAATATTTCCCAAATGGCTAGTACACAATATTACAAAATCAGGCATGCAGAAAAATCCATTCAAAGCACAAACAAGACAGAACACGGATTTTAATGTCATAGACTATGAAAAGTTAATTGATAGGATTCTGGATCTGCACTGTAAATTACCACTTGTTGAGTTTTGGTGTAGTATTAAAGAATATCTACACAATCATCCAAAAAGTTTATTGAAATACTCAATCCTTTACCAACTACATTTCTGTTAGAGTCTGAATTTTCTTCAAATCCTTCAACTAAACAAAACATCACAACAGACTGTAGAAGGAGATATGAGAATGTGTCTGGTTTTGATCAAGCCAAATTAAAGAGATTTGCAAAACTGCAAAACAATGTCACTCTTCTAATTTTATTTGTTTGGGAAAATACAGTTATTTTTCACAAAAATTTACTACTTAGGACAACATACAATAGGTTTGTTATTATTTTAAATAAACTGATGTATATATTTTTACATTCTCCATTTTAGTTTCTAATATGTTCTATATCAGTAGATATAGGCTACAGTCCATATAAACAAAGGTTCTTTGTAAATATTTAAAGAATACTTTCAGGGACACCTGGGTGGCTCAGTCAGTTAAGCATCAGACTCTTGGTTTCCTGCTTGGGTCCTGATCTCGGGGTGTGGGATCAAGCCCCACGTGGAGCTCCACCCCCAGCACATAGTCTATTTGAGAGTCTCCTCCCTCTTTTCCTCCCCCTGCTTGCACTGTCATGCACTCTCTTCAATAAATAAATCTTTAAAAAAAATGTCAGAATTTAAAGGGATCCTGAGACCAAAAAAGTCTGAGAACTGGTACTTCACTTAAAGGAACTAGTCTGCATAAAAGCAAAGATCATGCAAGGGAAACAGAATGAGTTCCTGAAGTGAAAGTTGGCATAGGCTTTTCTGAAGAGTTGGCTGGACATGAGGGTAGAAGGATTAACGAAGCAGATTATAAAAGAAGCTGCATGCCCTAATTAAAAGTTTGAACTTTCTGCTTTCTACAATGGCTTTCCAAACTTTCATGAGTATAACCCAGGGTCGGACATACATTTTACATAAAGCAATACCCAAACACATGCACGTTTATATAGATAAATATAACCAGAGCACACTTTCACAAAACAATACCCTTACAAAATGTGATGAATTCTATTTTATTTCTTCTTAAATTTTTAAAAGTTCAATGCAAATCACTAATTTGAATTCACTATTTATTAATAGCTTGCAACCTATCATTCTTATAACACTGCTCTATGTAATGGAGCATCAAGGGGCAATAGATGTTTCACCCAGGGAAGTGACATGATCACATTTGTGATCAAGAAATCACAGAGTGGGGGCGCCTGGGTGGCTCAGTGGGTTAAGCCTCTGCCTTCAGCTCGGGTCATGGTCTCAGGGTCCTGGGATCCGGCCCCGCATGGGGCTCTCTGCTCTCTCCGCAGGGGGACCCTGCTTCCCCTTCTCCCTCTGCCTGCCTCTCTGCCTACTTGTGATCTCTCACTGTCAAAATAAATATATTAATTTAAAAAAAAAAAGAAATCACAGAGTGGCGTGGAGATTAAAACATTCAGGAGACTATTGTAATCATCCAGGAGAGTGATGGTAAGGATATGACCTAAGCCAGAGGACTGAGAGGAGGCACTATAGTTGAGAGAAAAAAAGGACAATTTGGTTTGAAGACAAGATGATGTAGGGCTTGTAGAAGAAGACATATCCATAGGACTCCAAGGAAGTCTGTAATTGGGAGAACTGTGCAGCTGCTGAGGCTCTTAACTAAGATACAACATGCAGGAGAGTGATAGGTTCTCAGGGCATAGAGATGAGGCAGAAATAAATAAATAGAGTTTTGGATGGGCTGGATTTCAAGTCATTCAAGTAATTGCCCAAGATGGGAACAAAAATTTGATTTTATTGAAGTGGAAAGAATTCAAGTCTGAAAGTAAAGAAATAACTGGTCATAGGTTTCCATACTGCCATTTCAGGAACACTGTGTTAGTCCTCTCGGTCTAAGAACATACTATCAGGTGCGCTCATTTTGAGAACAAATGATACATTGTATCAATTTATACAAACTAGTTACAGTTCTAGAAGACACAGTATCCCTAAAAATAATAAAACAAAAAACAAGTATCAGTTTTAAGTTACAAAATAAACTCACAAAGGCCATTGTATGGTGCAGTTTCCTCAACATGACTCCTTGCATTAAAAAAAGAAAAAGAAAAAAGAAAAAGGCAGCACACATGGTCCACGTCAACATGTATCATAGCCTGGGAGATGTTACACACTGCTAAGAAAATCTTTTTCATGACAATAAAACTTCAGCATGCAGAAAGATATAAATACTTTATGATCCAACTGTAAGAAAGTGCTACACTCATTTTTTATAAAGATCTGAAGAGAAAGGACACAAATGTCCATATCATATGAGTGGAGAAATGTTAAATTTATAAGCATTCAAAATTTAAGGCAAAAACCCCCATTCAATTAGTTTCTTTTTAAAAGCCTCATGTCAAACTTATCTGTTATTACTAAATATGTGTTTAATGGCAACAAAACCCTTGGCGCAGATATTTTGTTGAAAAATATCAGAGGTCTCTGTGAGCATTAAAATCATGGCACAACATTTTATACAGTTTATAGTAATAGAAATCAAGAACCAAACTGGTTAAGCAGTCGTGCAAATATCACACACTATATGAACAACCATGTTAGTAATCAAACTTATATCCTAATTTATCCACTGTAGCACTGTAGCTTTGCAACTGGGGAATTGCACACATTTTACTCTGGTACCAAGCCCATAGAGATCACTATTATTTCATAAAGTACTGGAACTAAACATTTTTCAACATGCACAGATTATTAAAAATAGCCCACTGTTACACAAAAAACAAACTTCACGGACTATAGAGAAGAAATGCAGATAAATAATATGATAAATTTGATTGGAAATAACATGAGTCAACTTCACGAGGAAATCTGATTGTTTACCACCATCATCAAAAAAATCTTAAAAATAGATTCACAGAGTGTTAAACACATGCAAAATGTCTAGGATTGGATCTCATGTAGACAGCTTGCTGCTGCTGCTCAAATCTTGTTCCCTAATAACCTGGTTGGGCAGCTCAGCGACCAAAAACCGCTCCGTGACCCGGACTTGTCAGCACAATGTTTATGCTTTGGTTTCTCTGACCAAAAGAGCCTGAACACATCAATGAAATGCAACACTGAGCCTCGGCGGATGTAGCACTTGAGGGCTTGCGAGTCATCTAAACACGGGGTCCGAAGGAAGCAGCCCGGGGCTCACCCTTTGGGGAACACAAGGTACCTTAGCTATACAATAGCAGTGAGCAGATCAGAGATTAAAGAGACCCACCAGCTCATTCTTTGTCCTGAACATACTATTTAATCATAGCCAAAGACGAAGAAGAAGTTTAAATTACAAGTCTAACTTCCTGTTTTGTAATTTTTAATCATCAGTTCTCCCCAGTGGGGCTAGGGTTATAGGGTTATTGTCTCTACTCAGGTGTGTTCTGTTTTATGCAATGGATGATTTCCAGAAATAGGAAAAGGGGTGGATCACTTTCTTATAATTGTATCAATACCTCCTTCTATGACAAATGTCATCATTTTAGATTAAAATCCTTTAATTTTAGATTTCTATAACTTGCTGTTGGTCAACCTTTTCTTGAACGGTAAAGGGAGACTACAGTTCAACATTAGAATTTGCCACAAAATCAAACCAGTTAAAAGGACTAGGTAGAGTAGTCCTTTGTAAAATAAAAAAAAAAATATGACATTTATTTAAAAATCTCATGTTCTTCTTCTTATAGCTGTGGTGTTATCATATGTATTTCTTATATCCATTTGATATTTTGAAGAATTTCAGGTCATCTCATTCAGCTTCCATGAAATATCTCAGTCACTGTGCAGTTTTGTGATACAAAATTTAAAAACATGGTCTATACTCTCAGGAACTCCACCATTTAGTAGAAGAAAACACACACACACACACACACACACACACACACATTAATTCTGAAATATGCCATCTAAAACTAGATACACAGTTTAGAAACAACATGTGAGAGTGATTAACCAATTCTGTGAAAGACACAATCTCGCAAAACTCACACAAAAGGAAATAATCTGAATAGGCCCATTTCTGTTAAGTCAATCAAGTCAATAATGAATAGCCTTCCAAAAAAAATTAAAGCACTAGGTCTTAATGGTTTTATTGGTGAATTTCACCAAACAAGGAAGAAATGATATTAGTTCTGTACAATCTCTTATTGAAAATAGAGGCAGAGGGAACACTTCCTAACTCATTCTATCAAGATAGCATTACTCTAAAATAAAAACCAGATAAAACCATTACAAGAAAGGAAAACAAAACATCAATATCACTCATTAGCATAGATGCAAAAATCCTCAACAAAATATTAGCAACTCAAATCTGACAATGTATAAAAGAAATTATGCACCATGACCAACTTGGATTTATTCTAGGTATGCAAGGTTGGTTCACTTCTCAAAAATCAATTAATGTGAGGTATGCCTCAGTGGCTCAGTTAGTTAAGCATCTACCTTTGGCTCAGGTCATGATCCTGGAGTCCTGGGACTGAACCCCACATCGAGCTCCCTGCTCAATGGGGAGTCTGCTTCTCTCTTTCCCTCTGCCCCTCCCTGATGCTTGTGCTCTCTCTCTCTCCTTCTAATTTCCTCGCCTTTTCTTAGATAAATAAAATCTTTTTTAAAAAAATCAATTAACGTGACCCCTCACATTAATAGGTTAAAGATCAATAATTTTAAAAATCCTATGATTATATAAATAAATGCAGAAAAAATATTTGACAAAAATCCAACACCCATTCATGATTAAAAACTCTCAGTGAACTAGGCATAGAGGGGGAATTTCTTCAACTTAATAACATACAGCTACAAAAACACTAACAAAAAAACATACAGCTAACATCATACTTAGTGAAGAGAAACCAGATGGCCTCTCCTAAGATCAAGACCAGGAAAAATGTCCCCTCTTTTTGCTCCTGTTCAATATCATGCTAGAAGTCCTAAGTAATACAATAAGAGAAGAAAAGAAAGAAAAGATATACAGAATGTAGAAGAAGAAATAAAACTGTCTTTATCTTCAGATAACATGATTGTATAGGAAATGCCAAAGAACTGACCCAAAAAACTCCTGGAACTAATAAATGATTAGAATAAAATTGCAAGATACTAGGTTAATACACAAAAGTCAATTGTGTTCTTATACACCAGCAATGAATAACTGGAGTTTGAGATTAAAAATAAAAAACCATTTAGATTAACACCAAAAAGAGAGAGAAACATTAAGGTATATATCTAAAAAATATGTACAAGACCTATAGAAGGAAAACTATAAAAGTGATAAATCAGAGAAGATTTAAATAAATGGGAAGCTATTCCATGCTCACAGACAGAAAACTCAATATCGTTAAGATGTCCATTCTCAATCTGACTTATACATTCAGTGCAATCCCCATTAAAATACCATCAGTGTATTTTGTGGACCCTGAAAAACTGATGTTAAAGTTTATATGGAAAAGCAAACAACCCAGAATAGCCAACACAATACTGAAGAAGAGCAAAGTCAGAGGACTGACACTACTCAACTTCACAACTTACGATAAAGCTACTGTAATCACAAATACTGTAGTATTTGTGAAAGAATTGAGAAATGGAGCAGATGAACAGTTAGAAAGCCCAGAATATAGTTAACTGATCTTTGATAAAGGAGCAAAGGCAAGAAAAATTGTTTCAACAAATGGTGCTGAAATGACTTGACATGCACATTAAAAAAAAATAACTGCATTGGGGCGCCTGGGTGGCTCAGTGGGTTAAAGCCTCTGCTTTCGGCTCGGGTCATGCTCCCAGGGTCCTGGGATCGAGCCCCACATCGGGCTCTCTGCTCCACGGAGAGCCTGCTTCCTCCTCTCTCTCCCTGCCTGCCTCTCTTGCCTACTTGTAATCTCTGTCAAATAAATAAATAAATAATCTTAAAAAAAAAAACTGCATCGATACACTGATCTTATGCATTTCATAAAAATTAACTCAAAATGGGTCATAGATTTAAATGAAAAACACAAAACTGTGAAAGATTTAGAAAATAAGGTAGAAAATCTAGTGACCTTGGGTCGGACGATGAGTTTTTAATTAAGTTAAAAACCTCTGCTGTGAGAAAGACACTGTTAAGGGAATGAAAGGATGAGGCACAGACTGGAAGACAATATTTACAAAACACCAATCTGATAGAGAACTGATATCCAAAATATGCAAATGACTCTTAAAACGTAACAATAAGAAAACAACCCAATTTAAAAACGGGTGAAAGACATGAGTAGACAACTCATGAAAGAAGATAACACAGATAAGCCAGCATATGCAAAGAGCTCATCATGTCATGAGAGAACTGCAGACTAAAATAACAGTGAGATACCACTACACTATTAGAATAGCCAACATCCAAACCAAACCAAAAATTGACAGTATCAAATAGTGGTAAGGATGTGGAGCAACAGGAACTCTCACGCATTGCTGGTGGAAATGCAAAATGGAACAGTTACCTTGGCCATTCCTTTTTCTTTTTCCTTTTTAGATTATTTATTTATTTATTTGAGAGAGAGAGAGAGAGAGAGCATGAGAGGGGAGAAGGTCAGAGGGAGAAGCAGACTCCCCATGGAGCTGGGAGCCCGATGTGGGACTTGATCCTGGGACTCCAGGATCATGACCTGAGCTAAAGGCAGTCACTTAACCAACTGAGCCACCCAGCCGCCCCAACCTTGGTAGTTTCTTACAAAACTAAACATACTCTTACCACACAATCCGGCCATCGTGCTTCTTTGTATGTACCCAAATGAGTTCAAAGCTTATGTTCACACTAAAACATGCATACCATGTTTATAGAAGCTTTTTTTCATAATTGTCAAAACAGGAAACATCTGAGATGTTCTCCTAAGGGTGAACTGGAAAACATACTGTGGTGCATCCATATTATAAAATGCTGTTCAATGATAAAAACAAACTGTTAATTAAGCCACAAAGATAAATGCATATTGTAAATTGAAAGAAGCCTGTCTGAAAAGGCTACATACTGTATGATTCCAAGTATATGACATTCTGAAAAGATAGAACTATAAAAATAGCAAAAAGATCAGTGTTGTCAGGGGTTTAGAGGAAGGAGGTGGGAGGGGGTGAACTGGGGAAGCACAAGGGATTTTTAGGGCAATAAAACTTTTGTATGATACCGTAATGGTGAAAACATACCATTACACGTTTGTCAAAACCCACAGAATGGCACACCACCAAGAATAAACCATGATGTAAACTATGGGCTTTAGTTAATAATAATAGTTGCTAACAATATAGCTGATAATAATAATAAACCAATATTGGTTCATCACCTGTAAGAAATAAATGTACCATGAGCAGGGAAAGTGGGTATATGGGAACTCTGTACACTCTGCTCAACTTTTCCTGTAGATCTAAAAAGTCTATTAATTTTTTTAATGTAAATTCATGGTTCAGGAGTAGAATTTTTAGCAGAGTGTTTAACTCTTCAGGAAAGGGAGAAAAGGGCTCAACAACACAAGGGCAGTAACAGAGACTGCAAGCAGGATTTTGAAGGGCAAATTGGAGTTTAGTAAAGGACATTGCAGATCAAAAGCATAAGAGACTGGACTCTAACTTTGAGTAAATATTTCTACATTTCTAACAAATTAGAGAAAGAGTTATACAGCAGAAGAGTTTGGAGGCATCATGAAGAGCACAGCCACTAAGATGAGGGTCCCGTTTGGGCTAGTGGGAGGCAGCACATTGAATCCGGCATCAGGCTACTGGGATTTGAAGTTCCTGCCAACATTTACTGGCTGAGTGATTTTAAACAAGTTATTTAACCTCTTTAAGTCTCACTTTCCTCACCTATAGAGTAAAGATATGGAGTTCGTGCCTCAAAATGTAATCATGAGTTAATTTACATAAAATTCTTGGACCAGAGCGTGGTACCTGGTAAGTGCTATAAAGTGTGAGCTATTATCATTGTTATTATTCCTAGGAATAGTTACTGGCCATGACTTTAAGCAATCCCTTTTACCTTTCTGAGCCTCAATTTGGGTTACGTAACACGGAATGATAAACATCTAACTTGAGCTGGTATAAGAATTGGTGGCAGTATAAAGTGACCCAAACAAAATCAAATCATCCTGTAAGATTAATAGCTGCTATTCTTAAAATTTTAACAGTGCTTAATGGTGAGGTGAAAAGAATGAAAATCTAGAGACATTGGTCTTGCCCCTAGCTCTGCTACCTGAGATGCTGTTTTAGCTTTCCTAGTCCTGGTTTCCTCACCTGTGAGGTGGAGGCTAAGAGGGACAATGTGATGAATTTTTGAAGTGTATCAACACGTAAAACAAAGTAACAATATTTGGGGAAAAATAGATTTACCTTTTAGTCACATATTATACATATATCTTATACTATCTGAATAAAGCTCAAGATGATCTAAAGCAACAGAATTTCCCCGAACCGACAAATAAATGAACTGAGAGACAAGGAATAAGAAACACCAAAGATACAGATGTAGTGAAAAGAAGGGCCACATGCACCCCAATGTTCATAGCAGCAATGGCCACAATCACCAAACTGGGGAAGGAGCCAAGATGCCCTTCAACGGACAAATGGATAAAGAAGATGCGGTCCATATATACAGCGGAGTGTTATGCCTCCATCAGAAAGGATGAATACCCAACTTTTGTATCAACGGGACGGGACTGGAGGAGATGTTGCTGAATGAAATAAGCCAAGCAGAGAGAGTCAATTATCATATGGTTTCACTTACTTGTGGAGCATAAGGAATAACATGGAGGACATTAGGAGAAGGAAAGGAAAAGTTAACTGGGGGAAATCGGAGGGGGAGACGAACCATGAGAGACTGTGGACTCTGGGAAACAAGCTGTGGGTTTTGGAGGGGAGGGGGGTAGGGGTTGGGTGGTCCTGGTGGTGGGTATTAAGGAGGGCACGTACTGCATGGAGCACTGGGTGTGGTGCCTAAACAATGAATCTTGGAACACTGCATCAAAAACTAATGATGTATTTTACAGTGACAACATAACACAATAAAAAAAAAAGAAATGGGAGAAATGAAGAGCAACAGAATATTCAAAAAATATAAAACAGTATAATCTGAGTTTGCTTCTGCAGAAAGAAGAGAAAATACAGAACATGAGAGAAAATGGTCTGAATTTTCTGAAAGATGCAAAGCATCTTTGAGGGACAAGATGGAGGAGAACCTTAAAGTAAGAAAGTGCCAAAAACTAAGTAACCCCACGCGCACGCATCTTGAGTCATTAATCTAGGGCCCCTTGCGCACTCAGCCAAACGGTGCGGGACAAAGCCAAAGAAGATTAAGGCCATTATCTGTTTGCAAGACATCCTGGTATCACTGGAGGAGTCAGACCCACACTCAGGACAAAAATAAAAAAAAAAAATTTTTAGTAAAACACTATGCCTCAAAATGACAGCAGTTCCTGTTGGGAAAGAAAAAGAGAAAGAGGCTCCAAGGGCAGTGTAGAAGATTTTCATTACAACTGTCATTGTTATTTTAAGGATCTGATGTAAATATGTCATAATGCTAAAATTTTGTTAAAACAGGTAATATTTCTATTCTCCATTCCTATGTATATATTAAAATGTTTCATAGTAAAAGCTGACTTAAAAAGAAGCAAAAAGAGAATCATGAACATCATATGGCTGGTACCAAGTGTAAGTGGTATTATTAGAAGTCACTAGGTGAGTGGTGGGGAAGGCAGGTGGGAGAGAATCCAGCAGGTTATAATGGGTAGGAATCTGATATAAAGAAAGGAAGAAGAAAAGATGTGTTCAAACTTAAGACTGGAGCTTGGAAAAGATGATGACATAAAATGGTTAGGTCCTCTGGGAAAAGCTTCTGTCATCTCTAAGATGGGCAGGATATGAACAGAATACACTGTATGACTCAGCAGCCTTAGATAAGAAGGCAACTTGGATAGCTAGGTTCTTGGAGCTTAGGGAAATTAACCCTGCAGAGCTCGGGCTTCCAACCCATGGTCCATGAACGGGCCTTCGGACTAGAGAACTTTGGGAAGTCATTTTGTGAATGTGCACAGCACTGTGAGAAAAGGTCAGTAACTCTTACAATGTTCTCACATGGGTTTACGACCCCAGAAGTTGAAGACAGAGTATACTACAAGGTTGACAAAGGCCACCCCAAAAACTTTTATCAACAAACTGATTCTGATTCCTTCAGATGGCTTGACCATCACTACAGGGCAAGAAATCCCTTGGAGGGACAGGAAGCAGCAACATTTGCATCAAAAGACACAGATGCCTGGATCCGGGCTCTCTTAGAAATGACTAAAACTTCACTCTAACCTCCTATTACCTTCAGAAGAGAGGGACTTTGTCCTTCCATATTATTCCCCAGAAAAACAGAAGGGAGTATGCTCCATTTTATTCTGTGTTTGGTACTACCTCAAGGGGTCAACAGAATAGAAGCCGTATTTCACCACTAGAGTTAAAAACAAAAGCAACAACAACAAAAAAAACCATACACACACACACAAATGACACAAGGTCAACATCAGAGTCCACATTCCCAAACCCCTGTTCAGGTCATGTTGTCTTTCTGGTTTATATCTCCACATTTCTTGGAAATTGTAACCGACATTTAAATTAACTCTTATGCACTCTGCACTTTGAGGTAAATTTGGTTGTAAGCAAAAACAACTTCAAAAGTCTAAAGTCCTTACTCCCTTTAGAACCCTGAGAACCCAAAAGATGTTCTGTCATCCCCCAAACTCTGGAATGTCTTCCCAGAAAGTGAGTTGAGATGACATTTCTGTTTATTCCTGTTTTTACTGTAATTACCAATGAACAACTTTTGATTTCCTTGCTTCTCACATTTTGCCCTTTTACCTTGCAAATGAGCTTCATTAAACAGCAGAGCTAATTATAAGATAATGTAAAATTCAACGTCTTCATAATAAGATCACTTGGAATTAAAACACAATTTTTATTGAGGATGGGCCAACTTCCTCAGACCCCAAAAAATAAATAAAAATAAAAATATGGCTTCTTGGGCACTTCTGCAAACTTATCATGATGGTGGAACTAATCAATAAATACTTCCACATTATTTTATTTTCAGTTTCAAAATTAACTGAGCTAACTTGATTAAATTACTTAAGTCTTTTTTTTATCTAGCTATGAAGCAGTGTTGAGATACATTTATAAGAGAACCTCACAAAATGGCTAAACAATTACAGTATTCTAGAAGAATGATTCCTAAGTGCACAAACACATTAAAAATCCTCTGTTCAGGCCAGGTTGCTGTATTAATTCTGAATGCATTTTGACCTTGCTTCCCTTAGAGACCCTTTGGAATTTGGCTCTTATTTCAGCCTTTCCTTTGCCAAGCATATAGAATGAATTAGGTGAAGCTCTGTTACCATCGCTCTCCACCCACATTGGTTTCCAGTGGAGAGCTGAATGCTTTAAACCCAGTTTTAACTGAAATGTAAAAATGGTGCCACTTTCAAAGCTGAGTTTCACTTCCCTCGTGCATCCGCTTGTTTTTCCTCTTCATTCCTATTTTACTTTCCAGCGAGAGAGTAAAATTGGAACAAATGTAAACAGGAAACCTAAAATAAACAGTCTACATGCATATCTGTAGTCTTTTGATTTCAGGTAGTCACATACCAAAGGGGCCTCCGGATCTCATGGCTAATGCAGATAAAGAAGGACGTGTCAGAAGCTCCCTTCAGTATCCTTGGTTCCCAGCCCATCTGAACCTCGTGGGGCAGAAAGCAAAACCCACAGATGAGCAGGGCCCAGAGAAGCTGCTCCTATGGAGTGACGGAAGGGCTCCCCAGCCCCCTCTTGTCCCCTCTTTCGTCACCACGACTTCTCTTCCAGATTCTTAGCACACTCTTGTGCTTCTGATCCCCAGCTTTTAGAGGAAAGCAACCCATTAATTAATTACTGTACGATGTCGACTATGTAAAGGAAAGAACATGAGTTTACAAGCAGACCAGCTGGGAGGTCAGGTCTCAGCCCCACAATTCAGCCACATAAAGGAGGGTCACAAAGCTCTCCAAGACTTGGTTTCTGCATTTGTGGAATGGAAAACACAGGAGAATGCACATACCAAGTTCCTGGCCCAGATTCAGTACTCAGTAAGTTCTAGGATGCTTTCTCCTTCTTCCCTACGTCCAAACTTACACCTCCCAGAAGGGTTTGTTTTTTAAAGTGGACCATATGGAGAGAGCAAGGTTTAACTGGAAACAATGAATTCTGAAAAGAGGGATTTTTAAGCCCTTAGCACCTAGCCTGGGGAGATGTCCTGGGGTACTGCCGTGTTCTCTCAACACACTGTTCAATATTGTGTTGAAGATAATGTTTAGAAGGGAGAATAAACATTTCCAAATTTCTCAACTTCTAAAGAAAATGAATTCTAAAGTCCTATTTTTCACTGACCAGCTTCCACACTGCAGGAAAAACACAAACCTGCTGCATCTCTATAATTGGGCTTTATGTAAGGTGGGTGTGTTTTAGAAAAGCTTTGTGGGGGGCCTGCGTGGTCCAGTCTGTTCAGTTCAGGCCACGATCTCCTGGGACCCGAGAGGAAGGAAGCCCAGCAACGGCTCCGTGCTCCTCGGGGAACCTGCTTGAAGATTCTCGCCCTCTGCCCCTTCCCCCACTCACGCAGGCACAGGCTCGCTCTCTCCCCAGCTCTGAGACAGAGAGAGAGAAAAATAAGCAAACAAAAGCTTTGCCATTTAAATTGTTATAAATATAATGATACTTGTCATATTTGTTTTGTGACTATTTTTCTCTATTTGTTTAATAAATCAGGTTGTCTGATGCTAACTTTGGACTATGTATCTAAATCCCACATCAGCGTGATTAGAATCATTTGGGTTCTTAGACATTTTCAATGTCCTTTAGTGGGAAGATTGTGAAAGATTTCATATAGCTGCGTGGTTCTTCTCTCCATACATACTTTATAGTAGAAGAAAGGACTCTTCAATCTGTTCTTCCTATCCATTTCTATATCCATATCAGATTGCAGCATCTTCCTGTATACCCTGCATTCTCTTTTGGTACTCTGCAGAAATTCTGGAAGCCTGCGTGACATTCACCAAAAAGTATACTTTCCCTCTCACAGGACAGAACATGCTAGATCGAAATTTTATACACACCTGGATATACACATACAAATGCACACCAAAGAAATGAATGGATAACAAGAAATCCTTAATACAGACTAGAAAAATTTTTGGTTCAATGGTAGATTCCACTCTAAAGATATCACGAAGCCCCCGTCTACACCAGTAGTAGCCCTCTGATGCCCTACAGCGTTAATGCCCCTTCCAACCTAGAGAGTTTTAAGTCATGAGAATGCCTCTGTAGGATTGCTTGAACTACAGACTCTTTCTCCTGATCTTAAAAGTCATTTTTTAAAACTCCCTCTGAGCTACAGAATGATTCTGTGTAATTTTCGTTCATCTTTTTTTCTCATTAAGTGACCATAGGCCCCTCGAGGCTGGGGACTACAGCAAAATTAACTTCACATTCCCAACATTTGGCAGAGTGCCATCCAAGAGCTTTCTGTTCGCCAAGGCAACATGTCTGTCGTCTGGATTCGGTGAGCAAAAGTGCTAAGTCTCCTGGGCTCCCAAGGTTAACACCAGGGAATTAATACACAAATAGACATACAACTATATATGGGAGGAAAGGCTCCAAGAATAAAGCCCCTACAGAGGATGAGAAGAGAAGGTAATTTAGACTAGAAGGGGAAGGCAGAGAAGGCATCTCTGATAAGGGTCATATTTATGTTGAATCTTAAGGCAAAAGGATATAGGCCCTAGACTAGAAGGAGCACTCCTCTGTGACAGCACAGGGGAAAGGAACAGGGTGGTCAGAGTGGAGTCCTCAGGGTAGGGGGGAGGAAGGGACCAGGGTGTGGAGGCCACATTTAAGATTTTACATTGTATCCTAAGTGCAACTGTGGCCACGGGAACAGTTTGAAGTAAGAAAGTGACAAGATCTGACTAATGCTTTAAAAGATTATTCTGGGAGTGGCCTGTGAAGAGGTGAGAAGGAATGGAGGGAGACTGTGGCAGGGCACTGTGGCCTCCAAACGAGCTCAGACAGAGCGAGTGGCAGTGGGACTAAAGAAGAGGTAAAATTGAGATCTATTCTGAGACAGAATTAGCAAGAACTGGAGGTGTTTTGGAAAGGGTGTAATGAAGATTACTCCTAGCTTTTTGGCTTGAATAAAAAGAGATAAAGGTGGTGTTTTCCAGGTGGGTAACACTGACCTTCACAACATGTGAAGTGAGCAGGATAGAGTCCTAATCCTATTATATAGAGAGAAAATAGGCTCATAGAGCTAAAGCAACTAATATAGGCTCAACCTATTGAGTGGTGTAACTGGGTCAAAATGCAGATTTTACTGTTAGTGTTGTGGTCACGTTATTTTAAGTACCAGTCTAGTAATTCCTACTACATAGCTCTTATTTTCCAGCAAGAAAATGTTTGAATCTATTACCAAATAATTTTAAGCAAGTGATGAGCTTTGCCATTCTAGTAACAGGATTTTATCATCCGCCAGAGCAAGCACACCCTTTACTTAAAAAGTCCATAATGTTTACTGTATCTGTGTTCTGAAACCCCAAATCGCTTATTTTCCTTAAAAGATCAAACAAATAATTCCAGAGTTTTTACCATGTTTTTGCTTAAGATATGAAAAAAAATTTTTTTTAAGAGAGTGAGAGAGAGGAGGGGAAGGTTGGGAGGGAGAGGCTAGGAAGAGGGAGAGGAAGAATCCTAAGCGGGCACCTCATCCCATTCAGGCTCCATCTCACAACCCTGAAATCTTGACCTGAGCCGAAATCAAGAGTAGGATGCTTAACCTACTAAGCCACCCAGGTGCCCTAAGACATCAAAAGTTAATTTGGGGGGTGCCTGGGTGGCTCAGTGGATTAAAGCCTCTGCCTTCAGCTCAGGTCATGATCTCAGGGTCCTGGGATCGAGCCCCGCATCGGGCTCTCTGCTCGGCGGGGAGCCTGCTTCCTCCTCTCTCTCTCTCTCTGCCTACTTGTGATCGCTATCTGCCAAATAAATAAATAAATAAAATCTTTTTTAAAAAGTTAATTTGGGTTAATTTAACTTTTTTTTTTAACTTTGGATAATACAGAATATTTTCAACATCATGAAATTATATATTCATAATGTGGGTAAAACCAATACATTTAACTTTCCAGAAATTATTTGCATTTGAAATTAGAACTGGCTATTGACATACACCTCTACGGGTATTACATGGAGAGGAGTAACAGTCAAGGCGTAGAGACAGGGCTAGCTGTGTATATATGTTTACAAAACAAGGGATCTTCTCATCAGCTTTCCTTTTCTGGGTTCAGTGCTTCTCATTAATGCCCTGGCAGGGCACAGGACAATGCCTTTGTCCACCCAGTTCCCTTTGGTAAAGGAATTGAGAAAACAGGCTAATTCCTTTTTCTTTTTATGGAAACTATGTCCAGTAATTATCATAGGAAAATTAGGCTTTAAATTGAATAGTTATGCGCACAAGTAGAAGGTTATAAGAAAATCAGTGCTTATCCTCACAATGAGTACTGATACTGTTCTAACACTGAAGTTTTATGATAAAAATCTGCCACAACCATAGCAGGAGCACTGAGATTTGGGGTCCTTAATCCTTCCTTAAGTGCGCCAAAACACCTGTTATTTTCAATTTATCTACTTTCGTGTTCTCTTTCAGAACAAAAACCGAAATTCAGTCTTGAGACTTTGCCTAATGAGGCTCAGAATTCTAATCCCAAGGAAAGTCTCTGTGACAGCACAGGGAGACTAAAGGGGCAAGGTCTTTGTATGCAGGGTGCCTGGGGAACTTAGTCGGTTAAGCATCTGCCTTCAGCTCAGGTCATGATTCCACAGTCCTGGGATCGAGTCCAGCATCTGGCTCCCTGCTCAGCAGGAAGTCTACTTTTCCCTCTCCCCCTACCCCTCCCCCCTGCTTGTGCACACTCTCTCTCAAATAAAATCTGTTTTAAAAAAGAGGCCTTTGTATTCTCTACCTTAATGAGTACATTAAAATTTCATTTCATCTTTAAAAGGTTCATTAAAATTTCATTTCATCTTCTTTTTAGTTTTTATGCAGAACAAGAGAAAAAGAAGTTTTGGAGAAAAACTCCTTCACTGAAATTGGTTGGATTTACCGTTCGATTTGGTTATCTTGTTCTCAAGAAAGTATTCTTTGACATTTAAACAAAAAGTGTGTCTTACTGTTTCTTCTCTGGTACATTTAAAATATATGTGGAGAAAAAAGAAAATAAATAATAAAATACCTATGATGGTTGTATACCAACACGAAAGGTTCTTATTCCACACCCCTGACCTCTCATTTCTCATATCCCGAAGATGCCAGGTCCAAATTAACGCCACACATCCAAAGTCAATATTACCACCTTGGAGTCTATGTTTTATCTAGTGGGCTAAACCATCTTAGAAAAATTATTTTTTCTCTCTTTAGCTCTTCTGGCTAGTCTTGGACCAAATAATAAGAAAGAAAGAAAGAAAGAAAGAAAGAAAGAAAGAAAGAAAGAGAAAGGGAAGAAAGGGAAGGGAGAAAAGGAAGGAAGGAAGGAAGGAAGGAAGGAAGGAAGGAAGGAAGGAAAGCTCTCACACTTCTTTTCCCTCTTACCCAGACTTCCCGTCCCATCTAAACAGCTTCTTCCACACTAGACAATTTAATGTCCATTTTGAATAGTAAAACTTTATGGTTCATGACCTCCCAAAACTCAAGAAAACTGACATTCTTGCAAACATCTTCAATGTTATGTTCAAAGGCAGTGTGCCACGTGGTGAGAGCCATCAAGAAGGGCCCTCGGGCAGATGGATTCATCAGCACTCGATGAGTTAATTAAGAAACAAAGACCCCCAAGAACATACACGGTTATGTTCAATCCGGGCTTTGCCTAATTCGGTTTCAGTCAGAGACCATTGCTTCTTTCAAATAACTCGCTTATTTTTGAGGCGGGGGGAACCTCCTGTCTTCAGACAGGATACGGGGGAGGAGTTACGGGCTGATGTTTTACACATGCACATCTGGATACGGTCCAATTATTTCCCTTAAACATTCCCCCAGTTGTTTTCATTTTGCTCCATGCTTTGGCATTCATAAATTTGTGAGATTAATTGTGTGTCAGCGGTCTGCAGGCCTGGCGCTGGGCACCACTTTAGAGCAACACAGCACAGAACAAGTCTGTAGAGAAATACATTCACGTTTTTAAGAAGGAAAGCCTGGCCACATATTTCATTTCTGTTTAATACTGTGGCACTGACATTGTACATAAAGAAAGTAGTGTAGTCTTTTAGAGAACTGCCTTGCTAGCGCATGTATGTGTGTGTGTGTGTGTGTGTGTGTGTGTGTGTATATATATATATATATATATATATATATATATATTCAATGGTTTTAAACATAAGGAAGGGCTCGTCAAGAGTACAATGGAGAGTTCGTGTGGCTGGGCATTTGTTTCTTGTTTTCATCTGATCACTGTGAGAGGAATGTTTCTTGTCCTGGAAAGTGCCAACAATTAAAATCACCTTTGCCAAAAGAACAGATTTATCTCAGACATGGTGTAAAAGTTTCTTGTTTTTTATTATTTATGTTTTGAGAGGTCTCACATGCATTCCAAACTACAGTTATAAATTAAATGTTTATGTCCCCCAAATTCACATATTGAAACCTAACCCCCATGTGAACGTATTAAGAGGGGTGGGTCGCTGGGAAGTGATTAGGTGATGAGGGGAAACCTTCCTGAATGGGACCAGTGTCCTTATAAAAGAGACCCCAGAGAGCCTCCTTGCCCCTGCTGCCATGCAAGGATACAGAGAGCTGGTAAGGGTCTATGAACCAGGACACGGGCCATCACCAGACACTGAGTCCGCTCTCCCCTCACCTTGGACTTCCAGCCTCCAGAACCATGAGAAATACATTTCTGTTGTTGGTAAGACACCTACTCTATGTTTTTCGTGACAGCAGACCAAACACACTAAGACAACCACTATATATGAAAAGTGAAACTGGAACCCCCTTGCCTTGATGTTGTGACCTCACAACCTAGATTATGAGGCAAGGGAAGGAAGAGCTATGTTCCTCAGAGCTTGGCACTGCGGCTGCACTAGGCAGGTGCCTGGTAAATGCTGCTTAATAACGAAAGAACTATTTTTAAATATTGGTAACAAGACAACTTATTCTTGTTTGACATCATCTTGCATTACAGAATTGACGCAGAAACACATCTGTGAGATGCCATCCATGGCTTTTTCATGAGAAAACACCACAAGCCACCGGAAGGCAAATTTCCATGCATATCCATGACCCAGCAGGGTGCTCGGGGTCAAAGGTCTAGGATGGGCACTATCCTGATGGGAAGGAGAGGAGCAGCCTCTTTTAACCCCACAAAAAACGCACCACTGGAGAGGCAGGTAACACTCCTCCAGGTAATAACTAGGGCTAAAGCAAGTGGTGTGAAATCCCTGCAGAAAAAGGAAGAGGGAAACCTTTCATGGTGCTGTTTATCTTCACATATGCTATATGATGGGAAATTCTACCTGAATCAAGCTCTGATCTAGCAGTAAACTCCTAGTTATCAAAGCAACAAGATGTACCCTGACTTTTGCATTGTGTCTCCTTTTCCCTTAGACTACTTATAAGAATCTTTTTTTTAATTTTTTTTAAGATTTTATTTATTTGACAGAAAGAGAGAGAGAGAGAGGTTACAAGAAGGCAGAGCAGCAGACAGAGAGAGAGGGAGAAGCAGGCTCCCTGCTGAGCAGAGAGCCCGATGCGGGGCTCGATCCCAGGACCCTGAGATTATGACCTGAGCCGAAGGCAGAGGCTTAACCTACTGAGCCACCCAGGCGCCCCTCTTATAAGAATCTTTTTAATGTGGACAACACTTGAAGTTTGCTGAAAAAAAAAGCAAACTCTCCCCTTTGGCCTTGATTTCTTCTCCTGCAAAATGGGTGAATAAAATCAGCCCGTCAGCTTCACAAGGTAATGGAGAGGATCCAACGGATGAGATCGAGAACGGCTAAGCCATCAGTAAGCCGTGAAGCACACACATATGTGGGATTCCCCAAAACATCACCAACCATCTTATTTTCTACTCATGGGTCAACACCAGAAACCCAAAGAACGTAACAGCTTATTCTTTCTATACATTAGGTCACTAGCTCAAGACTAACTGGAGTTAGTTCCCATAGACTAACTAGTAACATAGTGACACAAATGAGCAAACTTGTGTGTTCATGCCAGAGCAACATGAGAGACGTCTGTTAACAGAAGGCAATGCTGCAAAAAAAAAATAAATAAATAAAAATAAATAAATAAATAAATAAAAATTTTTTAAAAATTCTGGAACACTGAAAAGAAATAAAATAAAATAAATTAAAAAAATTTTTAAACAAAGAAGGCAATGCTGCTTTGAAAACAATGTGAATTTGACTCAGAGACACGATTCGATATTGGTACAATATTTAGAGATGCAGTTATGTTTTCTCTAAGCAACTGGATTTTCTTTGCTCAGCTTCTATCCAAGTAACTGTGGTGCTCGAGTTGTTTACTCAAATCCCTGCTACAGACACCATGGGCAAAAACCTAATCTCTAAGAGTCGATTTCCTTATACATAAAAAGATAATAATAGTACCTCCTGATGAGGTTATTGTGAAGATTAAGAGTTAAGGAATGAAGAAGTATTTTTCACATATGGGTCACCCTGTATTTCCTGGTTATATCTTAAGAATTGTTGGGTGTGTGGGGTGCCTGGGTGGCTCAGGTTAAAGATTAAAGCCTCTGCCTTCAGCTCAGGTCATGATCCCGAGGTCCTGGGATCGAGCCCCGCATTGGGCTCTCTGCTCAGCAGGGAGCCTGCTTCCTCCTCTCTCTCTCTGCCTGCCTCTTTGCCTACTTTGATCTCTGCCCGTCAAATAAATAAATAAAATCTTTTAAAAAATAAAAAAGAATTGTTGAGTGTGGTGCATAAACAATGAATTTTGGAACACTGAAGAAAAATTAAATTTAAAAAAAGGAACTGTTGAATTCATATTTCCAAAATTGTGCTGGGAAAGTAAGAATTAAATAAAGGCAAATGATTAAGTATAGCATCATTAAAACATGTATGTATTTGTATATATTGTTTGTGCACATATTTTTCTTAGGAAGTTCATGTAAGTTCTACAGAAGCCGAAATAAACGTAGAAAAAACTTCTCCCTCCTCTTTGCAATCTTAAATTCAGAAGTTGTAATATTACTTTAACAGGATAATAGTTTCGATCATCTTAATAATGATGATAAACATAATACTTACACGATCCTTTATCTTTTCAAGGCTTGTTCATACCTTTTATTTTATTTTTGTTTCCTGAGCGACACTGTAAGAGGACTAACATCACCTTGAACTTTACATCTGATTAAAACCTACTGGGAGAAACAACTTGTCAAAACTGAGACCCAGCAGGGCTGGTCAGAAAAATCTGTGAGACCACCACTTACCAAATTCTCCCTCATCACGCAGAAACCAAGGGTCACAAATGACAATCAGGCACCACTAGTAATAAATAAAAATTTTGAATTCCAGCCCAGACAAGGGGATGGTTTCTATAAGTACAAAATTAGAGACGACAGTCTGAAAGTAAGCTCCACAAACCAACCATGTTGGCAATCAATCCTCAAGTTCAATTTCCTTCGTAGTACATTCTGAAAACTGCTATTAACATCCTGGGTTTACACTGAATTCTTCTCCAGCAGCTTAAAGCACTTATATTTTAGGCTAGAACGAGACCACTATTTCTGCTCTGCTTTATGGACTGAGATATAAAGTGATAGAGCCCAGCGAGTGGGAAGAATAACTTCGATTCTGCTGATTCCATTCCTCTCCAGAAAAATCACTCTTCAAGCCACTGCAATCTTGCTTATGTCCTTGCCATCATATTGACAATGAAATCCTAAATATCACTGGTGATCAATTAGTGATAAAACCTGGTGACCTATTCTTACGTCTCATTAAAATTACATAGTGATTATCATAGCTAGGGTAACGCTGAGAATGTGGGTACTTAAGACCCAAGATGGGGCACCTGGGTGGCTCAGTGGATTAAGCCTCTGCCTTCGGCTCAGGTCTATGGTCCCGGGGTCCTGGGTTCGAGCCCCGCATCGGGCTCTCTGCTCGGCGGGGAACCTGCTTCCCCCTCTCTCTCTCTGCCTGCCTCTCTGCCTACTTGTGATCTGTATCAAATAAATAAACAAAATCTTAAAAAAAAAAAAAAAAAAGAAGAAGACCCACGGAAGACATTTCTTTCTCTTTTAGTCTTACTGGTACCGAAACCATGTTATTGTCAGCATTTCTTCTGGGTTGGCTGTGAGAGCTTAGGGACCAAAGTATATGGCCTTCTATACACACAATAACATTATATCCCTTCCTCTTACTGTCTCAGGTCCCAGTCTGATCCCTCACTTATACTTCTAACCCTCCACAAGAAAGAGAATGAAGTCTTTTATCCTGAGTTTGTTTTTGAACATTTTTACTTATCCAACTAAATTTCAGAGTATAAGAAACTTTCAAAACCTGATTCTTATTATAAATACCTCATTCTTAGAATTATACCATTGTTCTTGCAAACTCAAACCCCATTGTCCACACTTTTCAATTTCCCTCTCCCTCGAGTCCATTTGGCCACCTGGTCCTACTGAGTTTTCTTTTGTAGTTTTACCTTTATTCTTTGCTGTCCCTTCCTACATTCACAGACCGACAGCAGGCTTTCAGTGTTCTATCTAATTTTACTATCCCTAATATTACACCTATTTTTCTCCCTTCCACTCTGCTTATTTTCTAATATTTCAAAACAAGATAGATCTTGTTATTATTTTGAGTTGGTTACTTCCCAGACCAAAACTTTCAGAGGTTCCTTGCTAAGAAGTGAATTAGAATAGCAGTCAAACCTTCCACAGTCTCCCCCGAACTACCATTTCAACTCTGTTTTTGTCCTCTTTTGTGGCATAACAAATTTCTACCACATGAAGCAGCTCAGAATAATATACATTTATTATCCATAGTTTCTGTGGGTCAGGAATCTTTGATTGGCTTAGCCAGGTGACTCTGGCTCAGGGTCCCCCACAGGTTGCAATCTAGCTGCTGGATGGAGTTGTGGTCATCTGAAGGCTCAACTGGGGTCGGGGGGAGAGGGTGGTGTCTGCTTCCAAATTCACCCATATGGTGACTGACAGGTCTCATTTCCTTGCCGGCCATTGGCCTGGAAACCTCAGTACCTTGCTGCATGGACCTTTCCCCAGGTTGCCTGTGTGTCCTTATGACATGGCAGCTGGTCTCTGCCACAGTGAATGATCAAAGAAAGGAAGAGCTCAACACAGAAGCTGCAGTGTTTCATAATGTAATTGTCTCGGAAGTGGTAAACCTTCATTTCTGCCATAGTCTTCTGGTTGCTGTGTTCGTTTGCTATTGCTGTATAACGAATTACCACAAACTTGATGGCTTAAAGCAACACCAATTTATTATCTTATAGTTCTACAGAACAGAAGTCTGAGATGGGCCAGAAGTGCAGTATCCCTTCTGGAGGCACCAGGGGAGAATCCATTTCCTTTTTTCCCAGATACTAGAGGCCACCTACATTCCTTGTCCTGTAGTCCCTTCCTCCATCTTCCTCCGAAGCCAGTAGGGTCGCGTCTTCCCTCAGCATTTGCTTCCATCCTTATATATCTTCTTCCTAATGCCAAGTCTATTAAGTCTCTCTTAAATTAAAGGGACAGTGATTACATTGGGCTCACCCAAATATTCCAAAATAATCTCCATCTATCTCAAAATCCCTAACTTGTTCACAAATCACATATTCAAAGTCCCTCCTGACATATAATCTAACCTATTTACAGGTTCTGGGGATTAAGACATGCACCTTTGGGCTAAGGGGATGGGGGTACTTATTAAATCTACCAAAGTCACACAAATCAACCCTGGTACAATGTTGGGGGAGGGATTATAGAAGGATGTGTAGGGGTATCACTGGGCACTGGCTGCCACAAGACCCACCTTCTACATTTTCCTAATCTTGAGCACACTTTGATCCTTTTAGCTGGACCTGTCCAACTTTCACTTACCATTAAAATATATCTTATAATAAGAGCAAATATTGTAAAAGGTCAAATATAATAATCATAAAGGGTATACTAGTACTCACAGTAAATCTTCAATGTTTGAAAATTTTGTCTTTTCAATGTTCGGAAACTTTCACAATAAAATGGGAGAAGATTACGCCTCAGCTTCACGAACTATTTCTCACCATTCGTCCTCAGATTCACTTCCTTCCAGTCTCTTATTCATACTTATTATGGACATTACTCATTCAGTTTCTAATAATATGACTTTTCTAATGTCACTAAAATTAAATATGCAAATGGATACTTCCATTTGATACCACTGGATCTTCAGGGAAGGACTACACCTTTAATCTCTACTTAATTTTTCCCATGGAAACACCTATAGGGGCACAACCTATAAGTATAAATCATCATCAACAGGTTCGAGTCAGTAAGATAGAATTTCCCTCCTAATATCAGTTTACTCACAATCAGTTTTAAAAGTTAAAGATAAGAATCAAGGTGCACACTCATGGGTAAGAGGATTGTTGTGTGTATATATATATATATATATATATATATATATATAATTGTATATAATTGTTGAGAGTATGTGTGTGTATATGTACATGTATGTGTGTGTGTGTGTGTGTGTATATATATATATATATATATATGGTCAATATATTACTAGTTTTCCAGAAGTGGAAATACATCCATGCTGATCCAGTCATGCTCTCTATCTTGTCTCCTGTACAAAAAATGACAATAATCTGGAAGATGCCTGAGCAAAGATAGGAGCAAGTGTGTAGCAATGAAACAGATAGATTGTTATTCTGAATATAATTCCCCAGTTGTCTTATTAGAACACGGCATGCCTTAGTTAACTAAATTTACTCCATATGGAATAAGAGAATTTTTAAAAATCAGTACCCTTTCTGACTTTTTGTTACACCTCATTCAGAACATGCTTGTTAATGTCCACAAGGAATGCTTTATTTTAAGTGCTTTTAATATTAGAAAATAAATCTGAAGCATAGCAATATCCTTCACCATTTATAAGAACACAAAACCATAAAAAATAATTTGCACACTAATTTGTGTGTCCTCCATAGGACAGTCCACCCACCTTTTACCATGAGACGTTGCTCTTACCAAACTTCAGCAGTCTTTCTCTGATATAAGGTAAACTAACAAGTTATATTAAACAGTAAAAAAAGGAAATACTGAGCACGACACCAGCTCTAAGTATAACACTAAGGCATTTGTTCAAAAATGTCAGCCAAGGAAGATAAATTACCAAGGTGTAACTTGTCAGGCCCTTCTAAACCAAACAGTAAAAATCAAGAGTTAGTGTCCAAGTCTTAGATGCTGCCAAGGAAAAAAGTGTTTTTGGTCTCAAATCTTCTCCATTCACTTATAGACACATTTATCTCAAAACAGCGTATATTCACTTGACAATGGACCCACAGTTAAGCAGGAAAGGTCTCAAAACCTTGTATTTAAAACTTAAACTTATGCTCCATTAATTTATATTTCCTTCCTGAGTTGATGGACTCAAGCCCAGGAAAAAAGAAAAAAAAACCTTCATTCTGTATTTAATCATTACATTTATTTAAGGTTCAACTATAGTACTTAGAATATTAGAAATATTCTCCACTGTTTGAAAGTATAATAGTCTCCCTTCATTTCCCATGGAGCATATGCTATAAAGAATTGCATCACTTTAAATAGTTTTAGTCAGTAAAATCAACAGTTTTAGTTTTTCTCAGAACATAAGCTTATGGGCACCACTGATGCCTCACCATGAGTTCAAATTCAGCATTTAAGATGCTAATTTCTTCTTAGTATGTGGGCTCTAAGTACCCTTGCGCTAGCTTGGTCCTGGCCATAAGATCTAGGAGGCTTAGTCCATAGATGTCTTCACTTAAGGATGAATACACTTTTATATTCATCTTATAAAATTGGAAGCCTAGCAAAATTAATGCATATTAAATCTGTGATAGGCAAACAAAGGCTACAACCATCTGAACTGTTAACCCTAAACTTTACTACATTTAAATACAAGTAAATCTAATCAAGTTTTATTCCTTTTTAATTTACCTTGAAATCATTTCCTGGTACAAGGCTTCTCCCTGGTTAACTTCAAGATCAAAAAGTCCTCTTTTGAGACCAAGTCGTCTATTTTCAATCGGATATCTCTGCCTGCATGGCTCACTTATTTGTGAATCTTGATATATCCCAAACTGAAATAACTATCATCACCTGCACCTTCTCTTGGGTCCCCTGTTTGATTACTGATACAGTCATTCTGCTCATTTGCTTAAACAAAAACCTCGGAATCATCCCTCTCTCTCTCTCAACTCCCCCCCATCCAACTACTCAACCAAAAGTTTGTCAAGTCTATGACTTTACCAACCAGCTCCTTTCCTCCACTTTCTCTCCGTCTTCACCGCCAGCATCTTAGTTCCGTCATCCAGCATCCTTCACACACAAAACGTTCACGTCTTCAATGTCCTCCCTGTCTCCAGCTTTTCCCCATTCCGAGCCACCCTCCACACCTCTACTCGCAGAAGCCATACCCCAGCTATGAACCACGTACCCGAAGGACCGGCTTTTTGGCTCTCCAGCAGGCTCCTTACTCTGCACCCTTTTATATTCCACACATGTTTCCCATCATTCTTCTCAAGGAACCTGTTTATTCCTTCAACAAATATTTACTCATTCACAAACAGCAAGCACCTCCTAATCCACGAGGCGCCAGGTGCTGCTCCCGGGTCACACGTAAAGGTTCCCTAAATACCTCACTCTTCTGTGCTCCCACGCCTCTACACTTGCGGTTTCTTGTGCCTGGGACACAAGTCCTCATCCCCTCTTCTTGGCCTCCCTCAACAATGGAGAGAATAAAAATTCAAGGACTGCTATTGACAGGTTTGGTTTGGTTCTGTGCTGGCATTGCCCTGTCTATTCGTGTCTAGTATCTGGATGCAGCAATTGGCACAACCAAGAGACTATACACTAAATACTAGTTAAGTATTAACTACTGACACTAATATTAACAAACACCGTTCAATACTGTCATCAGCCTATCTCTTCTGTCTAAGCTTGAATCAGCACATTTTCCAAAGAACGTCTGCATCCCCTCACTCAGCACCAAGAAGAAGCTGGTACTGAGGTCTTGCAGGGTAGACACTATATAGCTCTTATGCTTATTTTATTTTATTCTTTTTAAGATTTTATGTATTTATTTGACAGATAGATCACAAGTAGGCAGAGAGGCAGGCAGAGAGAGAAGGGGAAGCAGGCTCCCTGCTGAGCAGAGAGCCCGATGCGGGGCTCGATCCCAGGCCCCTGGGATCATGACTTGAGCCAAAGGCAGAGGCTTAACCCACTGAGCCACCCAGGTGCCCCATGCTTGATTATTTTAGATTGAAAATAGGAAGTAAATAAGAATTTCAGACATAACATCCACTGATCTATTTCCCTTTCTCCCGTGAAGTCATACCTCCCCAAGAGGTGAATCTTGACTCAGGTAGCCTCTTTCCTATATTCTTCTCATCTATTTGTATCATAAGACATTAAATTCTATTTTTTTTTAATGTAATAAATTATTCACTAATATGATCATAATGACAAAAAGAAATCATTCTGTTGCTTCTTTGTTCCCAGAAAATCAAAATAGCTGAAAATGAATGAGGAAGACAATGCAGAGTAAGTATGGTGGGGTGGGGGGGAATAACCAATATCACTTGTTAATTCACACCAGTTACAAACTCCCCTCTGCCTGAAAGTATGTGCTATTCCTCACAGCTTCCTCTGGACTCATTAGAGAAACTGAGGCATGTCCTTTGAAGCACAAAACTAATTAATCTCTATTTCTTAGAAGTCCTGTTGAAAAGGATCCAGGACATAGAAAGGGGCTGTGAATTCAATAATGGGCAGAGGTGAAAACTCCGAGCCAATGGAGACTAATAGCACTATTCCCAACCATGTAGAAACGTCACCTTGGTTAGATTTTTTTTTTCTTCTAATTTTCGTTTAGCATAAATGAAGGCAGAGCTGGCATGATCCCCAGTAACTCAGAAATTCAATTTTCCTTCTTAATGACTTGGTTACCAAGAGGTACAATGCATCAGCTCTCTTCAAACACGGACTCTAAAATTCAGGTCACGGTAGATAGCCAGACTAGAGGTCAGACGTGAAGACCTCTGGCCCAAACGCTCCCCGGCTCTTTCAGCCAGGAGGAAAAGGAAAAGGAAATAAAAACAACAAAACCCTACAACAAAACAAAAAACCACTGTGCTGTGCCATCTGTAAATTCCAAGCAAATCACCCCAAAGTGACCGTCTTTAGAAAACAACTACAGCCGCATAATGACAACACCAACTGACACGTCCTTACCAAATTCCAGGTTCTATGCTATGAGCTTGACATGCATGAATTCATTTAATCCTATTTTCATTCACATTCTGATGTGAAACTGAGGAGGAAGAGAGAGATTCAGGCCCCAGGTCGCAGTGCTCGTCAACCGCAGTTTCTCCGCCGCCCCATCCGCTGCGGCCCTCCCAGTCAGTCCTGAGAGGCTTGAGTCCAACACACCTGTGCTCAAACAGCAGCTTTGCCATTTCTTAGCTTCGAGACGTGGACCAAGGCACCCGACCTCCCAAGCCTGCTTCCTCATCTACCGAATGAGGATACTAATGGTACCCCTACTTGAAAAGGCTATTGTGAAAAATGAAAAAAAAATGCATTTCACATATACCTTATGCTTAAAGTATATGAACAAAATTAAAAAATTCTAATTTCTCTTCATGCGATATTCTTCTATTGTCTGATCTTTCCCCTCAGAAAACATTTATGTAAAACCTAATTTGTTTTTACAGTGCCGTAGACTTCTAGCTCCTTCCAGACCTGCTTCTTAAACATGCTTAGAAAAAAGGCAACTAAGTTTATAAACAGAGCTGCTAGGGATTTTTCCTCACATGCTACAAAACCAGACATTTTGTTATGAGTTTTACTCAGTTCTTTGATGACGCTACTAAAACAGGAAGTCAAATTTCTTCACAAGAAGAAAAAGAAACAAGATAATGGGTATTTCATTTAAATATCACAACAAACCATTTCCCGGTTACAGAAACTGATGTTCATACCAAATAACTAGTCCAATATCACCCAGTCAGAAAACGAAATGTGAGTCAACGTCCAGAGCTGCAAACACACTTTTTCTAAGGTTTCTTCCTATCCCCAAGTTCAAATTAACTATCTCCAAGTTAACTTCCAGTTCCTAAGACTCAAGCTAACCAGAACAGTTTTACCAGGATAGTTTGAAAAGACAACGTGGTCAAGGCTCCTGGGCCACTGGCCATTAGTGGTCACTTTTCGAGAGCTTAACAAGCCAAAAAGTTGGTGAACAGCTCAACCATTTGAAAACTAAGCATCCTCAGGCAAAAAGTTGCTTTTCCTGAAATCTAAAGCCCAGAAAAGAGGATAAGAAGATTTTATGATTCTTTAGGATTTCATGAAAATAATACAGAAACTAGAAACTAGTTTTCTTCTGCGAAGCAGCAATCACAGAAATGTAGCTCGGAGGCCTGGACTTTGAGCAGCCCCAGTGACACAGAGGAAAGAATATTTGAACGCGTTCAAGTTCTGGGAGGGCCTAACCTCAGCCCACTCTGGTTGATGGAGAACTGCAAGAGGCCTTTCTTCTTAAAAGTCTCTGGAGCAAAGGGAAATGCCGCTCGATCTGGAATTCCACCCCAGACAAAGTGCAGAAACAGGGAAGGAATTTGCTTTTGAACACAGCCACGCACGCCACAGGGAAACCTTGTCCGTTAGGTGAAACCTGAACCATGTGAACCACTATTTCAAAGAGAAAGCTAATGTATGTATCCAAACGCTACTACGATATTCATCTCCCCTGATTTTAATCAGTCACTAATAAACATTTGCACCACTAGATCTTTGAAAACTCAAACGTAAAAGAACCATATTCATCCCAAAATATAACCAGGTTTCGACTCTTGAAGTGATGGTGTAAAGCCCTTATTGGAGGATCCATCCAATCATGCTTATTGCAATTTGGCTTGTAGGACTCGATGACCTATAAACGACTGTAAAATGTCTAAGGGCTCATCAGTGCGGGTCTCGACAAGCTGTGGGAGGGGCCTGTCTCACGGGGAGTTGGCCAGGGACACCTCGCAAATCTACTGCCGGCTTTAGGGTTTCCTGTGCAGAGATCTGCTGTGCATTTAATACTTCCAATGAGGCGAAGAGGGCTAGAACAGGAAGAGGATACTTTCAACCAAGCCACGTCTCTCAGGGATCCCATATACTTCAATTGCTTTGTGGAGACCAGCCAGGGCGCTTGGTTGCTCATGAGCAATTCTAATCACTCCAGCACCCTGTGGTAATCCAGACGCAGACTTGGAATGTTTCCAGAGAGCTGTTCTCAATCAGGGAACTGTCTTCGTAACAGAACAACTGTATGCTCAGTCCTGTTTGAAGGGTCCATCCTGCCACAGCCATTGAACCTTCTGTTAAAATGTGCAAGGTTCCTTCCATCCTCTGGGTTAACCTGTGCAGGAAGAAGTAATGGACCACAGTGCAGAAATAAGTGGGCTTCCTTACGTCTCCACTATAATGTAGCTAAGCTTTCAAGAAAAGGCTGAAAAAAACCCGATAGGGAGACCGTGCAGTACAATGAGTAGTCAGAAAAGACATTCATTCACTCAACAAGTACTCACCTAGCACCCACTGCAAAGACTGTAAATTATAGGAGGTAAACCATGAGGATTTTTTTTTATTCTGAAACAGAGCAATGTGCTAATGTTCAGGAAAACTATGTAACAAGTATAACTACTCCCGGAGATGGTATGTTCATGTTTTCCCTTTGTAAGTCTTTTATCTGAAGAACCCAAGCCCTCAAAGCATCAGGAATTAATCTCCATTTTGCAGGAAATTGTACTTAAAAAAAAAAATCTTGGGGCGCCTGGGTGGCTCAGTGGGTTAAAGCCTCTGCTTTCGTCTCAGGTCATGATCCCAGGGTCCTGGGATCGAGCCCCGCATCAGGCTCTCTGCTCCGCCGAGGGCCTGCTTCCTCCTCTCTCTCTCTGTCTCTCTTGCCTACTTGTAATCTCTGTCTGTCAAATAAATAAAATCTTTAAAAAAAAAAATCTTACTGTGGTAATATAAGTCATCAAGGCACAGTTTAAAAACCCAAGAGTCTCTCCACTTCAACTTCTTGTGAGATATTTTGGAGACATGTGAACTACATGACAGTAGCTGGGTTCAAGTCTTTAGGACGCTAATTTTGATAAATTCTTTGAAGATAAACTCTATGCCTGTTTGTTCCACATGAAACGTGTGGATCTCAATTACGTAAAAGAATCATGAGGTTTTGTTTGTTAGTGAGGAATGAGCATTTTCATTTTAAAATTCTGCATGAAATTAATCCTCTGTCATTTCCACAGACCTGAAAATGAACTTTGAGATGACATAAATCTTGCTTGTTCTTTTTCAGTCTCGACCTCCCACTTCTAGCCACATCAGGATTTTAGAGCATGAAGGCAGGGCAAATAGAAAGAAATTCAAATCGGTTCTACTTTCTAATAGCTCTATTAAAACCGTACGATATTAAAATGACTGGCAAAAAAAAAAAAAAAGATGTTGGGTTGGGAGAGGAACTGTAATTATCCACATTATTAATTACATAAACATTTTATTAAGCATATACTCTGTTCTAGGTACCTTGCTTGTGCTAGACACTTGAAATACAAAGAAGGGTTAGAGCCCTCGAAGATGCTCCGGTCTAATGGTGACCAGATGTATACCTGTTACTGGAGATTACAGAGTTGGCAGGACACATTCCTGGAATCCAAACAACTTGTATCTACATGTATCTGTAAGTTCTGTGTGTCAAGTAATCACTCTGCTGGCAGAGGTCTTCGCTACAGTCCAAATAAATCTCAGGTCACGGCGTGTTATGGATGATGCATATATTACGATTAAAAATACATATTGCTTGGAGAAGAAAAAGAACGACAAAATTACAAGAATGCGACGGGCAGGCAGCTGATGACCTTTTCACGTGAGGGCCTCCATCATGATCCCACCGATCAAGCATCACCTTCAGCTACTGTGTTTCAGCATTTGTCTCGTTCAGAGCACATACATTGGCCACTACTGTATGCACCGTTCTGGGTCCTGGGGATATGATGAGAAAAGACCTGTGCCCATCCTTACGGGGCTTGCCGTCTACAGGAGGAGCTAGACACCCAAGGCGACAAAGAACACAGCACGGTCTCGCTGAGTCAGACGGAGGTGAGGCCAGGATGCCGTGTGGGAGCCCAGAGGAGAGACCCTCTGACAAGGTTGCCCAGGAGGAAACAAGAAACCCTTACTGAAGAAATCTTTTCATTTTGCTTGGTATTCCAAGCACTCAGCACGGTGCCTGGCACATGAAAGGTAACGGATAAAAGTTGGTGGCAGAAATGAGTATTTTAAGCAATGTGGAGAATTCAAATTTAGAGAAATAAATATGAACTTCTGGCTCGGAGGAGCTTAAAAATTTTGGTAGAGAGATGCTACGAAGACACATAAAACTAATATTAAAAATTGGGGTTTTATGAGCTAGAAGCACTGAAGGTCTATACGCAGTGTTTGCTTTAAGGCATTCTACCTTGGGCCGGCATTGTGGAAGGAACGAGAGCTAGGAAGCCTTGCAGGGTGGCTGTGGCTTTCATGCGGTGGAAGCACCAAGGGCTTCCTGTAGGGAAGTCCCTGCTGAAGGTCAGTGAGGACAGCAGTTTGGCTAGAGATGCGGAGTGGGGTAGAGGATGGTAATTTATAGACTGGGGCTGGATTTAACAGATTTTAAATTCCAAGGCTCAAGTATTTGAACCGTATCCTATAAATCACAGGGAGTCACTGAAAGCTTTTGAGCAGTGTGGTAACATGAAAGCTATGCATTTTTTTATACATAAAACATGTAGAAATATCTTTATTCCCCTAAAAACATACACTTTATGTTTTTTTCTGAGACACATTATCGTCTTGGTCTTGGGTGTCTGACTCTTTAAAGAACTTTTTACTTTGACGAAAATTTAGACTTGCCAGAGCCAGGAACACAGACCTAGAGTTCCCACCCACACTTCAGCCAATAAAGCCGTGTTTTCGAAAGCCCCGTCCGGTGAGGGGCCCGCTAGGTCTTCAACACGCACGCAGGGACAACCTGACTCACTGAGATTGCTTCTCTGGGTGGACTGGCCACGGCTAAGCGCCGGAGCTGGACCAGGAACCCACGGTGTAAACTTGGTCGAAAGGACTCAGCTGCCCTCGAGCCAAGTCCTCGGCTCCGAACGCGGAGCCGCAGGTGCCCTGAGCGGCAACACGGGGCCGCGCGCTCCGGGCTTGGCCACAAGCTCGCCCGCTGCTCCCCGCAGCCCGGGCGGCCCCGCCAGGGACCCTCAGGGGAATGCGCCCTTGGAAGACCCCTCGCGGGCAGCCCACGCGCCGCCCCGCCGCAGGGGGAGGAGCGGCTGCGGTCGGAGACTGCCCCCCGCTGGGGGAACTGGGCCCCCCGCTGAGCGAACGGCCCCAGCTGCACGCATGCGGGTGGCTCCCCCTCGGCGCTGGGCGTCCTCGGAGCCCAGGCTCCCTTCTCCCGGGACCAAACGCGTCACTAAGCTCGCGTCCTCCTCCCGTGGGGCAGGAGGGTGGCGAGCTCGGCTGCAGACGCGGACGCGAGCGCACACGAGGCCTCTCTCAGGCCGATGCCACCGGGGCCTCGCGCCCCAGGAGGAGCGGCGGCTCCAGCAAGGTGGTCGCACCCAGCCAGCGAGGCTGCTCTGCTCTGGGGCTTGGGGCCAGATCCCCGGCAAATAATGAGGTGCTGTTTCCCTTTTCTTTGGCACTACTCCTTCTTCAGAAACCATGACGAGAGTGGCCGCCGTCGTCCCCAGAGGACGTGGGCACTTCTGCGCCTCTGGCCGGAGCGCCAAGGAGCGACACCATGAGCTGATCGCAACCCTTCCCGCGGCCTATTGCTTTAGCCTGCATTTTGTCACCCTGCACAGAGGAGCTCTGAAAAAAAAAAAAAAATTCTCCGCCTTGCCCCTGCGTCATGATAACAGAAAGTGGGGAGCTACTGTTCAGCTGTTTCTGACGGCATTTTTTTTCCTTATTTGAAAAAATGGTTAATTCAGTATAAAGTCTCAAGGACACCTGTTTGTGTGGCGGGGCAGAACGTGCTAGGCAAGTGCTTTTAGAAAGGGTACATGCGTGTCAATCAACAGAATATTAAAAGATTGGACAAGGAGCACGACTGCGTGGCTCAGTGGGTTAGGCCTCTGCCTTCGGCTCAGGTCATGATCTCAGGGTCCTGGGATCGAGCCCCGCAACGGGCTCTCTGCTCAGCGGGGAGCCGGCTTCCCCCTCCCCGCCCCCCCCTCCCGCCCTGTCTCTCTGCCTACTTGTGATCTCTGTCAAATAAATAAATAAATTTTTTAAAAAAGATTAAAAAAAATAAATAAAATTTAAAAAATACTTGAAGCCCTAAAAACAATGAAAAGAGTAGCAAAACACTCTCATGTAATGATCTGAGAATAGTTGTAAAAAGATGGAAGTAAATTATTCTGGGAAATCTTTTTTTTTCAGTTCTATAAAAAGAACTGTCTAGTATTAAAAGGTAACATCTAATAACGGGCAACACATTGTCACATAGTTTAAAATTCAAAAAATACAAAAAGGTACTCAAGGAAAATGTATCTTTCTCACACTCCTGGCTAGAGTATTTTTAAAGCAGGAGAAATACATTAGAAAGATATCTTTTTTTTTTTTTTTTTGGTCTGTCCTGCATGTGTATTTGTGTTTCTGAGTAATGGTCACCATGACAACATCTTACAATAAGCTACCTACCATTAATCAGATCAGAATTTATTGCCAAATGTTTGGAATTACAAATCATGAATTCTCCAAGCAAAATCTCAAAGCTGAAATCAAGCAACAACAGATATGCCATTGTATTATACCAGGTCTGAAGTATGTTCTTTATATAAAACTCCACATAAATAATCAAAAGCAGAGATTAGGCAAGAAATTATGCCTTGTTTTTCAATGACAAGAACAGCATGCATTGCTATTTCCTACCATTATAAAAACATCTACTAACAGAAGTCCAGGCCTGTATGCACTGGTCGAGTGAATTCTTTGAAGTACCTGAATAGCAAGAAATTTCACCAAAGGATGCAGATAGATTGAACTAATTTTTCAATTCTTTTGCAAATATACTTTAACTAAAGTATTGCCTTAGAGAATCACGCTTTTAGGAAATTAGATAACCAGTCATCCAAGCAAAATGGGTAATCCCATTTCCACGAGATAAACACTGAGAGAAGAGCCACCACCTATGGCGGTAGTGCCTCCTGGAGCTCAACAGCCCCGGCTTTGCAGTGCTTTCTGTTGCTCTGTCTAGGTCCCTGGTTGGAATTCACACTAATTCGTTTAGTTTACTCTCCCGTGAAGATGAAGTATGGCTGAACATGCTTCTTCCACGGAAATCTAATTTAAAGACAGTTGATCTTAAGCTTCTTCCTCTGTCACAACCCCACCTTCTCCCTGCCCCAATCCCCCTCTCCCTGCCCACCATACCACCAGATTCCAACCCCGAATCACTTTAGTCGCTCATCTGTGGTTCCCTCCCTAAAATTTTCATCTCTCTCATAAAATCTGAACATTAAAATGGGATCTAGTGTCAGTAAGTAGGACCAAGGCCAAGCAGAGGGGAACCATTCTTGGTTGATGCATATGGGATCTTCCCTCACCCAATTCCAGCAACACTCTTAATTAAGTTCATATCTCTATTATTTCCCTCTGATGTTGTAGCAAACTTTTTTTTTTTTAAGATTCTATTTATTTACTTGACAGACAGAGACCACAAGTAGGTCAAGAGGCAGGCAGAGGGGGAGGGGGAAACAGGCTCCCCGCTGAGCAGAGAGTCAGATGTGGCGCTCGATCCCAGGACCCTGAGATCATGACCTGAGCCGAAGGCAGAGGCTCAATCCACGGAGTCACCCAGGCGCCCCATTTTTTTTAAGTTCTTAATAAGAAAAAGGAAATTCTTCATAAGAGTCCTACGATACTGAAGTTACGTTGGGAAATGGTTCATGGTGACATTCGGGTCTTGGTTCTCTCGAGCCCTGCACCATTCGTCGGTTCTTCCTGAACTTATTCTATATTTTATTCATTGTTTGACGGCACAGCACGTGCCACTTTGTATTCGGATCATTCAGGAGGTTAACATCACCACCTAATTTAGCGTCATCCAAAACTAATGAACTCATTCTGAAGTCTGTCATCACAACCACTGATGAAAAGAATAAATAATCCAGTCCCCAAACCAAAGTTAATAAATTCATACTGTTTTAAAAAGAGTTTATTTCAACCTATTAACAGAAGAATTGCTCTGATTCTTAAAAGTAATTCACATTTCAGGGTGCCTGGGTGGCTCGGTCGGTTAAACGTCTGCCTTCAGCTCAGGTCATGATTCCAGGGTCCTGGGATGAGTCCCACGTTGGACTCCTTGCTCAGCGGGGAGCCTGCTTCTCCTTCTGCCTACTCTATCTGCCACCCTGCCTACTCGTGCTCTCTGTCAAATAAATAAATAAAATCTTTAAAAAAAATTCACACTTCATAGCACATACGAGACCAATCGCTCTGTACAGTCCCGCAGCGAAAATGGACTATGCGATATTTTGTATGTATTTCACAGAAGCACTCAGGAAACTCATCAACAGGGAGCACCCACAGTGCCAAATTCCTGTGGCAGGTAACAGTGACGTCAGAAAGAGCCAAAAGTCTCCTGACGGTAGTCTGTGCTGTGGCACTCAGCTGATGAGTACATCACCTCTTTCTTAAAACAGATTTCATGAGAATCACCATAAAACTGAATCTTGTTCCCTTTTGGAGGGTAAAGAAATGTGTTCATCCACAATGGTCCATTTCTAAGGAGGATCGACTCATGAGAAAAGTGAGGTTAGGTCCGTGTGAGGCAGGCTCTACCCAACACGGCACTCTTGGGCTGAGACTCACTGGGGGAGGAACTAAAGGTCTGGCAGAAACACAGCAACAGAAGTCATCGGATGATGGAAACTTATTTTCAAGTAAAAGCTCGTCTTCTGAAAAGATTACATTGAAAAAAGCAGAAAAAGGCAGAAATTAATAAATAATGTCAATAGATCTCAAACTGCAAGACAGTTTTCCAAAGGCAGTTGTCACCGTCTAAGTAACCTGCGCCATCTGTCCCACTTATTTCTGTATCATATTTGTGAGGCTGTGATCATGTGCACAGAGCAGAGGGCACCACAGCCCCGATGTTTAGAGCTTGAGCGTGGACATAACGAAGAGAACCAATGGAACAAGGTCCCTGATCTCTATCAACACCAAGATTATTCATCCAAAGGATTATGATTTTAATATTTAAAGCAATATCTAGTTTATCAAATTATGATGCTTATAACTGAAACTCACATAATACAATGTTAGGACATCTTTTATTTAACTTTTTAAAAAATCGAGATTTGTCTTTATTATACATAAAAACTATCATTTACATTTTATACTTTTTATTTATCTCTGAAAACAAACCTCACAGAATGTTATGTATGTAGTGTATACTTGGATTTTAAATTTGGACTTTAATATTTTGTCATTGATTTGCTTCTATTGACTGGGAACTTTTTTTTTTTAAGATTTTTATTTATCTATTAGACAGGGAGATAGAGAGAGCAAAGTAGGCAGAGCGGCAGGCAGAGGGAGAGGAGGAAGCAGGCTCCCCGCTGAGCAGGGAGTCTGATGTGGGGCTCGATCCCCAGGACCCTGGGATCATGACCTGAGCCGAAGGCAGACACTTAACCTACTGAGCCACCCAGGCGCCCCACCCTCTTTTTTTTTTTTTTTTTTTTTTAAACCAAAAGTCCTCTGCCTGGCTCTCAAGGAGTGTTATCATCCAATCCTACTGCATTTATCCAATCTTTTGTCTCTCCCTCCCCCACTAGTCAGCCTCTGTTCTGGACAGGATATCTTGCATATGTTCCAAGCTTACCTCTTCCACTGACTGTTTCTTTCCTGCACATTTCTGGTCTTCCCCGTAATAGGAATGTTCTCATTTTTCCATATGTTTCTCATAGCCTGTCCATTTTCTTTTTTTTTTTTTTTTAAAGATTTTATTTATTTATTTAACAGAGAGAGACACAGCTAGTGAGAGAGAACACAAGCAGGTGAGTGAGGGAGGGAGAAGCAGGCCTCCCGCCAAGCAGGGAGCCCGATATGGGGCTCGATCCCAGGACCCTGGGATCATAACCTGAGCTGAAGGCAGGTGCTTACTGACTGAGCCACCCAGGCACTCCCTTTTATTTTTTTTTTGAAGACTTTATTTATTTGTCAGAGAGAAGGAGAGAGAGAGAGAAAGCACACAAGCAGGCAGAGAGGCAGGCAGAGGCTGAGAGAGAAGCAAGCAGGCTCCCTGCTGAGCAAGGAGCCCATGTGGGACTTGATCCCAGGACCCTGGGATCATGACCTGAGCCAAAGGCAGAGGCTTAACCCACTGAGCCACCCAGGTGTCCCAGCCTGTCCGTTTTCAAGATCTACCATCTCCTCTAAGAAGCTTTCATTGATTGGTCCCTGAAATCCCTCTCGATGTCTGTCATTGTATCACTCACATCTTAAGCAGGTCCCTGGCACCAACCTTACCTCCTCCAATTCTTCCTCTCACCCTGTTCCAGGACCACTGTCCTCCTGGCATTCTCTTGCCTCAGGGCCTTTGCCTATGCTGTCCCCTCCATCAGAAAAGGCTCTTCAGCCAGAAGGCTACATGTCACACCCTTTCCACCTGCAAATATTTTCTCAAACATCCTGTTTCCTAACTACCCTATTTAACGTTGCAACTCCATTCCCAGATTCTCTACTCCCTTTTCTTGCTTTATTTTATTTTTCATTGCATTGGACTGTCACGAAGACAGGAATTTTTATCTCTTTTATTCACGGTTGTAACCCCAGTGCCTGTAATAGTGTCTGGCACAAATAAGTGTTTTAATATCTGCTGAATACATTCAGTGAATTTATTAAATGCTAATTACCTCCTAAGACCCTATGCATAAGTTAAATTTATTGAATTTCATGTTCTGCGTGCTTCGTAAGTATTACCTTGTTTAATCTTCCCAACACCCTGTGACAAAGCTTCTATTCTCACTACACGTTTACCGATGGAAAAATGTATCACGGGAGATCAAGTAAATGAACCACAGTTAAGTGACCAGTGTTAAGTGGCACCAACGACAGCACACTCGTTCCCGTCTCACATGTCTTTGAACTTCCCCCAAATGCCCTTATATTGGTTCTATCCTCACTTCCAACTGTTGGCCGCTTACTGTAAAGAGTGAATTTATGTCCGTACGGTAGGTACCTCTTTCTAAAAAAGAACAGGAGGCAATTTGCTTTAGATATTATTTTCTTCTTACACAAAGGAGGAGGAGAAATGGGAGAGGAAGAAGAAAGCCCGTACCATCACAATTCCCAAGAGACATCAGGGGAAAGAAATAGAGAACTCAGGGCTTGGCTCTAGTGTCATCTAGAAGTTATTAGCTAAGAAAAATATCCTGAATGAGCTGGACCATGAAAATAAGTCTGTACTAAGTCTAGCTACTTAAAAAAAGGCTTCAAAAATACAAATTGGAGGCGCCTAGAAGCCCTGGGTCTATGAGTTCCACAGAGCCTGGCCCACAGGAGGGGAGGGGGAGTGGGGCAGGAAGCGTGGTTCAGAAATTCTAAGTAGAAGCAATACTAGCAATGAGGCCAACTGAGCGGACTTCCAGACCATACCCTCTGCTGTGGTCATACCAGGTTTTTATAGCCAACAGCACTTCTAACTGGTTGGTGCCCCTACTGTACTTGTGAATTATTCTGAAACTCATCCCTGAAGCGAACACTTACAAAATCTTAATAAATCCCAGGCTCCATGCGGAGAGCTTCACAGATTAATTCATGCAATCCTCATTAACTACTCCAAAGTCACAAGGGCGGCAAGTATGTTCCCAAGGGCACACAGCGAAGTGGCGGAGCCGGACACACGTTCTGGCCACCCGACTCCCTGGCCTGCTACCGTTAGAAGGACCCGAGCTTCTGTGTAAGTACACGTTCCTTCAGATTGTTCTTCCTCCTCAACAACTGCTTTGGCCCTTTAAGTCACCCCCAACAAGCTCCTTGAAGGCTCGAATTCTGTGTTATTTATTTCTGCCTCTGGCACAGTGTCCGAAACATGGTAGGAGTCTGACAAATGTTTACGGAATGAATGAGTGAATGAGAGAACAAATGAATGGAGGGACTAGACGTTTATTTTTATACCTGATCTGAAAAATGGCACTTTCTAAGACAAAAGACCCCTTGGCTATGAATGCGGGCTTAGACAAATCATGTACGCTATGGAGAGAAGGCAGCTCCAAGTTTTCAGACTGGACGTTAAAACAGTAGAACAACAGCAACAGACAAGCAGAACAACGTGTGAAATAAAAATAATTAAAATAAACCTTAACTAACTCCATCTCCCTTTTCTAGAGCAAAGTAGGATTAAGCTGTGGGAGGAAAGGTTTTAATCCGCTGGAATATATGGTGAACTTAATTTTATAATCTTCCTGGTGTCACAGGCTTTTTCAAAGCCCAAGGCCTACCGTAACCAGAAACGCAGGCCTGTTACTCCTAAACAGGGGCGTACAGGATCTCCTTATGTTTATTAAGGGAAATCACAGTCTGAATGATTAGTCTTTATGTTTTAAATGTTAATGTTTTGTTATTCAGAGTCGATTTTACCTTAATCGGGTCTATTCTTCCTTAAATAGGAATGAACTTGATAATATATTTAAATTATATAAGAGCCACTAAATAGAGAACTGAAAAAGAAACTTCCAGAATGTTTCTCTGAAAATAAAAAGTTTCAACTCTTCTCCCTCGATCTACCCTACTCATATACCTTTTCATGCAGTTTTAAAAACAGCTAACTTAAAACATTAGAGTAAAATTCTCCTTTCCCTAGAAGGAATGATCTAAAACCAACCCCCCAAAAGAGAGTTTTCCTGCTTCCTTCCCCTTTCTCACTCTGAAAATAATGTCTGCCCCTAAAGACTAGAATGGGATTTTCGTTTTAATTTCAACTGAAGCAAATATTATGGCTGTATTACTACTCATCAACAGGAAGAAAATTACTCATCCATTCCACAGAGATATCTAAAACCAGAAGACTCAACACAGTTTCTCCCTTCTTAAAGGATCCAGTGTGATGGGATTAAATTTCACAAATTCCAAAATACATTTACGATATGGGATTTTAAAATTTAATCCCTTCGCCATTCACTTTAGTTTTGAACAGCTTGTTTATCTTCTTCCTGCTAAGCACAAAATGCAGCGCAGAAATGGAAACCAGATTTCTTTATGTAGTGAATTTCATGTGGTTTCCACATTTCTCCTGGCAGCAGTTTCCCAGCAGACATTCATCTAAAAAATTCCTCCTTGTGATTTTTAAGCAAGATGGCATCTGTAGCATTTTGTGGCATATTCAAGCGCACTCTCAAATGCACTACACATGGTCATGTATTACAGCGTTCTAACGGCAGTTTGTATTTTATGTCTTTGGAAAGGTAAATAAAAATGTCACGTACAGAAACTGGAAAGGAGATTTCTCGTGGTCTTGATTCTTCCTTAAGAAGGACTCCCCTTGGCGCGCCTGGGTGGCTCAGTGGGTTAAGCCTCTGCCTTTGGCTCAGGTCATGATCTCGGGGTCCTGGGATCGAGCCCGCATCGGGCTCTCTGCTCAGCGGGGAGCCTGCTTCCCCCTGTCTCTGCCTGCCTCTCTGCCTGCTTGTGATCTCTCTGTCAAATAAATAAATAAAATTTAAAAAAAAAAAAAAAAGAAAGAAAGAAAGACTCCCCTTTTTTTTGAGTCTTCCCATTCAGGGTGATCTCAAATCCCAATTTGGTCCCAAGCACTTACTGGCCAGATTCCAAGTGAGAAGCCCCATGCAGCCGCCAGAAGCCACAGGGACAGCCCCTGCCCTCAGGGAGCTTCTAATCCAGTGCGAAAGGTGATACATATCAGAACAAGACAAACTTCTCAGATTCTGTGAGAAGAACCGGCAGAGCACAAACTACAAATGGATGAATGAATGAAATGGACAAAAAGTCTATATAGTTATCTGAAAATATTCGGTACGCAACATTCTCTGGAGCGGATTTAAAGTAAAACAGTGTGACTGATCTAAAACTCTAATATTCTCTCTCCTCCCTTCCGAAGACATTGACTTTTGTTTTGTTTTGCTTTAACTCAAAAGTTGCTGGCTCATAAGAGAATTATTTTAAAGGCCATGAGGAAGGATAAAAGCAATGGAATTTAGTTTAGGAGCTACTTGTTTTTAAGTGACGCACACATCATCCAACTGAAAATGTAAAGAGGAAAAAAATCAAAAATCTTTTTAAATCGTTGCGTACATATTTTCACCAATTCCTCAATTCTAATCCCTTGTTCTGGAAAAAACAAAACAAAGCAAAAACAAAAACAGGAAGATTCGGGGCTGGAGAAAAGAGGAGAAAGTAATAGAAAGTCTCACACTGATCAAGAGAGGGATGGAGAGGGAAGAAGGACAAGTAGAAAAGAGGAGAAGGAAAGAATAAACACGGAGGACATGGGGAGATGGAGAGAAGGGAGTTGGGGGAGATCGGAGGGGGAGACAAACCATGAGAGACTGTGGACTCTGAGGAACAAACTGAGGGTTTTGGAGGGGAGGGGGGTGGGGGTTGGGTGAGCCCCGTAGTGGGTAGTAAGAAGGGCACGGATTGCATGGAGCACTGGGTATGGTGCATAAACAATGAATTCTGGAACACTGAAAAGAAATTTTTAAAAATGAGCAATAAGCCCATTTTACTGAATGCCTTTTGGTCACTTGGTAGAGGTATGTTGACACATTCCAGATGGAGGGACATTAACACATGTCGCTGCCTTTTGACACAACTAGTTGAGCTAATTCTCTGCTTTTCTTCTCTTCAAACATTCAGGGCCGCCACAAAAGTCACCAAGGAAACATTTCTGCCCCAAGGCACTGCCATGACAACTGTCCAAACTGTTGCCCTATGAATTACTGCAGAACACTCTCAAAAGTATCCCAATTTACTTTATCTGTATCATTTAATTCAGGATGTCTCCCACTGGCCTCCTCCCAATCACCTCTCATTTGACAAATGAGAAAATAGGAGAACTGAGCTAGAACCAATCAGCTCTGGTGCTCCTTCTCATATACCTCAGCTGTATCCAAGAATACAAAGGTTTAACCATATTGTACACCTGAGACCAATATACAACTGTATGTTAACTAACTGGAATTAAAACAGAATATTTTTTTTTAAGTAGGCTCCAAGCCCAGCGCAGAGCCCAAAGTGGGGCTTGAACTCACAAACCTGAGACCCATCCCTGAACTGAGACGGAGTCAAACGCTTAACCGACTGAGCCACCCAGGCGCCCCTAAAACAAGAACTTTTAAAAAAAATGTTTAATTTAACTTCAAAGAAGTGGAATTTCTTCAAGAACAATGAAATTTTGAAATCAAATAGGATTAAATCCGTACAAACAGTAAATCACATCACAAACATCTTCTGCCGCAGGCCCTGAGCGACTGGGTTTAGTGTTTTCACTGTGAGTGTTAATTCAAATCGTCCACTTCACGGTCACAGTAGACACTGGTAGTCGACGTGGCTTTCAGCATGGCCTTTCCAGTTCCCAACAGCACGCACATACGCAAAAATTCACCGAAACTCTCCTTTATTGAATGTGAAGGAGATAGGTACCACGTACTGCGGGAATGGTAGTTGTTGTTTTTTTTTAATTTTATTTATTTGTCAGAGAGAGCGGGAGAGAGAGTAAGCGAGCACAGGCAGACAGAGAAGCAGGCAGAGGCAGAGGGAGAAGCAGGCTCCCTGCCGAGCAAGGAGCCCGATGTGGGACTCGATCCCAGGACGCTGGGATCATGACCTGAGCCGAAGGCAGCCGCTTAACCAACTGAGCCACCCAGGCGTCCCGGGAATGGTAGTTTTAAGCGGAGAATTTCATATACTCAGAAAATCCCGCATGTACATAATAAACAGAAAAACACGCTGAAAATGATCCAGGAGAGGACTGCTGCAAAAGTGAATCTTCCTCTAAATGACTCTGAATATACAATACATGATCTAAACAAAATCAAATTAAACAATAATAATGTTAGACTCGACATTAACAAATTGGATCCAACCTAACCAGTACTTGCATTACTGCGTGACCAACACTGATTATTTGATGATCTGAATGCAAAGATGGAAATAAAATTAAGGTTGATTCAGAAAACAGGACAAAATTTACTGGCAAATCACCTCCCACTAGCTTTCTTACACATTGTTAAAGATTTAAAAAAAAGGGGGGGGGTTACTAAACTTTCCAAAAATTAACCAACTGAAATGTGGTACTGCAAATGTCGTGGTCTGGAATCATGAAAAAAGGGAAGGAAATCCACTATATTCAACCTGGCCTCACTACCGACAAAGGTGATTCTACAAAAGTCAAAAGGTTTCTCTTAGGCTACTTATTATGGTTCCTGTTTTCTCTGTTCAGAAAACATAAAGAAGAAGAAAATAAAACAAAACAAAAGAAAAAAAACCCAAAACAACTCTAAGTTCTTTTGCTTCTTTACTGAGCTTCTCAGTAATGTCGTTTCACCAGGCCCTGAAAACTCAAGTTGAATTCTGAGCGCTGTTTCCAGGAGTTGACGCGCACCCTGGGCCAGGTAGCACCTGGGGCCACCCTCAAATATTTCCAGGGGGGTCCAGATCACTCAAAGAAAAATCTATTTAGAATTCCACTGGTTCTCCAGCAAAACAAGCCAGTATTTCAAAAGCAATCATTATCCACTCTGGCCAATGAAATACAAGACCAGTTCTTTTCTTGAAAAAACCCAGGTGAAATGGAAAGGAAGTGAAATGTACTAGAGGAAATTTCTGTTATAAAAAAGCAGAGGTTGGGGGTAAACTGTTCCCTGACAAAACTGAAACAAGAGGACCCAAAGTGTGTGTGCAGTTTTTAAATGCAAGGAGCAGTAACTTCCCCTGTGAAGAAATCAGTCCCCTTCAAATGTTGCATTTACAAAACTACCAACACATCTCCTATCTAATTTACACCTGTTAACTTTCAATTGTTCCTGCACAACTCTGACAGGCACAATTTTTTTTAAAAATGAGTTAAATGTGCACACATTTCACACATAAAACGAATGCCTACCATTACAAAAAACATTGAACACACTCAAGCCTTAAAAAGGGAAAGAATTTGATTTTGATGTTGCTAAATTCTCACATAAAGATCTGGTGATCTTATTATGTGATACACACATAATACACACACATTTGTGCCCACCCATCCACACACATTTATGCACACACATGTGTTTTATTATATACATACAAAACTATTATAAAAGTGGATAAACTCAAAAGAGAGTAAGCTCATCATGGGCTTTTCAAAAAGATTCTCCAAAAGGTTATCTTAAGGAGCCAGCGCTACCACTGCAGTGTTTCCAAAACAGTCCTGCTGTCTTTCTTTCAGAATCAAGTATTTTCTTCTATTTTTACTCGTTTTACACATACATGGTTTATTTACTGAGATTATAAACATCTTGAGGAAAATAACACACTTTGTTCCTGAACAGTACCTGCTGTTGCTTGGGCTTTGGAGTCATGGTACCCATGAAACCAGCTGGGAAACCAGGGTCAGTAACTGAAGCAAGGTGGGGGTCTGGCTGGGCCCTCAGGGCAGCACCTAACGTGCATGAGGCCCACGCCTGGGCCAGGCCCTGTTCCAAGCTTTCATCACACGCTGTTAGCTTTTTTCATTCTCAAAGAAAACCAATCTTAAAGATCAGGGAAGTGGAGCCCAGAACAGTTAAATAATCGCCAACGTCAGGTAGCAGGTTGTGAGGCCAGGATTCAAACATACGCGGTCTAGCTCCAGAACCCTTGCGCTGGACCGCCTCCCTGACCCTTCACTTCCTCCTCTGTAGCCATGCGGAAATCCTACCTTTGGGCTTGTTGGGTAACATCACATCACATGTGAACAAAACCAGTCCAGGGGCCTGACATAAAATAAGTGCCCAAAAAGAAAAGGATTAAGGACACAAAGCAAACCTTTAAATGGAAAACCGTACACTTTCCTTTCTCTACAGCTTTTGCACTATAGTCCTGAAGGTCAGTGAAGTTCATGATCTGATTCTGTATGGTGAAATGAAGCCATTTGGGGCTGATCAATATGCAAATAATGTGTTTATAAACATATACAATTAATACTCGCCAGCAACATGTAAATAACCTTTCAATATGAACTAATTGATTCACCAAGTGCTTTCCCTTTTTCTTTTTCCCGTAAAAGTAAAGCACATTGCTATGGTGGCATGAATAGAAGTATTTTAATATGTTTTCATATGTCCCCTGAAGAAATTCTCTGGAGTCTGAACAGAATTAAGAGACCAGTGATTACAATATACTCCACTAAACAGATGTACATGGGATCAAACCCTTTTAGCAACTCATATAATTTGTATTTCCACTTTTGAATATACCAGAAGATTATAAATCCTAAAACAAAGATACTGTGCCATGTACGGCACAAGGACGTCTATCGCCGCTTACAGACTGGGAGCTTCTGAAACGACCTACGTGACTGCAGGTACTCTGGGTAAGGCAGAAACTTCCTGTCACACAGCCTGCCTGGAAGCCAGTATGCTTCACTTGAGCCCCCAGTCACGAAAGGTCACCTTCTATAGCCCGGGGGGAAAACAGTGCTTTCTGAGTCTTCATGGGTTGCACACAGAGACTTTTTCCTTTCTTTTTTGCTATCATGCATGCTCCTTTCTGAGTCATACTAAGGAAATAAAATATTGGTGATGCCAAAAGACATCAGGAGGCAATATTCTAAAATGGTCAGTGACCCAAGGACACCATATTGTTCTTGTCCAAGCGAGCCAGGGCTCATTTTAAAGTCTGATTGTAACGTGGAATTCGATGGAAGCTCAGAGCACATAGCATTCAGATGATGCTTCTGGGGGTGGCAGCAGGCAGCAGACTGCATTCCGAATATGCTCTCACTTAAAATCTGCCTGGAGAGGCCAGCACCAATTTTCCTATCCCTTTATCTTGCCCTTCCCTAAAGATTTCAAGACAGTGCTTGAAATTTTACTGGAGTCATAAATCATATATTTACCTTCATGCGACTGGCTTCCAAGAGAGCCTGAGTTTTTCAGGGCTGTCGGCCGGATGTATTATGTTACTGAAATGCAGAAATGGCTGCTGTGCACGACAGTGGTTAGTGAAACTCCAAGTCGTAACATTATCTTTCTCAATTGAGTTGAGGAAAGAATGTTCATAAAATATATACTGCTTTTGGTTAGGGGCTGATTTCTAAATAAACAGCCCCAGCAATGGAAAGTCTACAGACAGGCAAAACAAAACGTGCATTAGTAAATGTACGTTTTAAAATCAACACTCTCACAGTCTTCGCGTCTTACACGCCTTTCAAAGGCTGAAAAACCAATTGCATTAAATTTATGATTTATAGCTGTTCTAATTCAACTTCTTTTTCAGTTGCTGAAGGAAAATCTGTGGATTCTTCTGGACTATTTCTCCTCCATTTTATAGCCTCTGACGTGGCCTCTCTGCCTGAGAGGGAACCGCGCTGCAGAGGTCTGAAGGCGGCCATTTGAAGTAAGGGAAGGGGAGAAAAGGGGAAAGCTTTTGCTACAACAAATCTCCCAGTCCTTCCAGGCCCCCCAAAATAGGAAATGCTGACGATTAGGGGATTACATTGATTCCAATTAAAAAGAAAAAAAGTGCTAATCCACACAACACGAAGCCAAACGAAGTGGGGGCTATCTTTCCTAATTTGCAATGAACTGGGGTCAACTAGATTTTTATCTCAAATACAAACTGGGAAGGAGAAAACAACAAGAAAGGAAACGCCACAACTCGGTTAGATCCTGCTTTTCACACCAGATTATGTGACCGATAGCTACACAGGATGCTTCCAGAAGATTACAAGGCCAAAAATAAGCAAGGAAATATGGCTGGCCTAAATGTTCACCTTTATTTCTAAAACAATAGCGCAGGCTGATACACAACTGGAGTACGCTTACATCCATGTTTCCCACTTGAGATTAAAAAATAAGGTACTTTTAATTCTTGAATTATTGTCATGATAAAGGCTTGATCAGAAAGTGCATGCGTACTATGTAGCTTTTATCATTCTTCGACCAAATACTAAATGGCCTGCCACAGGCCAATTAAAGTGTAAAGACAGCATCCCTGCCCTCAGTTAGCTTATATTCTATTTGGGGAAAAATCCACATACGTGAAACACCTGGTAACACTGCAGTAGAAAACTAAGAGGACAGCGGAAAATTAGCAAATGAGTAACAGAAAATAGAAGTGCTGTAAGAATTCTGTAGGGGAGAGAACGGTCTCTGTGAGAGGACAATATGTTTCAGGGTACAGGTGTCTGCGTTAGAACAAGCCTGAGTTCTGCCACTTACTGTAATTCCATGAAGCAATATGCTTAACTTCAAGCCTCAGTTTCACCGTTGATAAAATGGGAATGATGATACCTGCCACATAAGATTATTATAAAAAAAACTGGTACACTTTGCGAAAAGATTTTGTATTCTATAAAGAAGCAATAAATGGCCACTGAGAAGATGGTGAAAAGAATGACACAAAACTGTTACCACTGATTTGGGAGAGCAGAAGGGATTAGGAGGTCGGAAGGGAGGAAGATTAACTTTTCTTTACATACTTTCTATTGTTCGAACTTAATAACACCTACGCACCAGTTTTGTAACAAAAAAATTAAAGCTATGTAAATACTACCTGTGGCACCATATTTAGGTGTCACAAAATACTCTATTGTAAACACTAGTAACCCTCTCTCTTCATGAGTACAAAGAGACAAGACTTAGTCCCGGTTTCAGTTTGAGTATTTCTAAAGTCATAAAGATGTGCCAAGCTTGGGAATGATAACCAACTGAAACAGTGTTTTCTTTCCATGACATTTTAAAATAGAGCAAATTTTATAGTCACCCCAAACTATCCACTGATTCAAACAATCACTTTCGTCAATATGTTTTGAAACAGCCAATTTACTTACACAAAAAACTTAAATAACATTAATTCTCAAAGGCCAGCCTTTGTTGGCACATACCTGTGCTTTCTAGAGCCCATCACATGGCAGGTATTTAACTGATAACTTTGCAGACATAGAAAAGGTCCTCAGGCCATTTACAAATGAATACCAAGGACTTCCCACCGAGGCACGGAAGATTTTGTAGACGGAATTTGATCACAGATTAAGCATTAATTCTTCACATTAACAATTCTTAACATTTTAAGTAAGTGTGAGCCCTTTGAGGGCAGGAATCATATCTTCTCAATCTTCAGATGCCCAGTCCCTAGCGTTGTGGCCAGTATGTGAGGAGGCAATAATGAGTATCTGTTGAACTATTTGAAGAAAAGATCACTCTAAAACATTTTAGTCAACTAGAAGCCCAACGAGACGAGCACATACGCTAAGAACAAAACCTGTATAGTTGTACTCTGTAGAAAATCAATTAAACTTCTTCAAAAACAGTAAAGATAATTATGAATTTGAGTTCCTTAGAGAAAACCTCATAAAAGTCCCTTTTTGAGGAAGGTTCGCTCCTACGTTTGAGAAACTACAGAGGTGTGAGTAAGATGAAATCACAGAGCAGTTTGGTGAGAACCACCTTCCATGTGCCTTATCCAAAATTACCAAGACAAGTTTCATCAATGGAAATAGAAGAGGGCAGGGGAAAGGCTTTCACTATTTGCGGCCGAAACAAGCCCACACCTGGAATGCTGGATTCCTGGCTGACTACTGCCTCTCTCTCTCATGGCTCCTCTAGGATGATTGTTAAATAAACATGTAGACACTGAGCAAGGACAGAGTTGGTATTCATGTGTAATAAGACTATTGGATTGTATATAGTCACACTTGTCTATTTCAAGTATCATACAAGCGGTGATAGGGTAGGGGGAGGCAACGTAGGGCATACTGGGCTCGCTCAAGCACTATGGGATAGGCCCTATGGCCATAAGTATGGAAGTGGAAACACAGTGATAGGAAGAAATTCCTCTGATTTCCACTGATGCTTTAAACCCCTCATGAATGATGTACCCAGTGCTAATCTCTTTGTTCCACCCCAAATTACTGGATAATTCATTTTTATCTTATTTAATCTTCCTACCACGGTGACCAGGACTTGTCACAACTTTGGATTCCATTAGTGGTATATGTTAATTCAAGAGAAGACATTTCGGGGCACCTGGGTGGCTCAGTGGGTTAAAGCCTCTGCCTTCAGCTCAGGTCATGATCCCAGGGTCCTGGGATCAAGCCCCACGTGGGGCTCTCTGCTCAGCAGGGAGCCTGCTTCCTCCTCTCTCTCTGCCTGCCTCTCTGCCTGCTTGTGATCTCTGTCTGTCAAACAAATAAATAAAAATCTTTAAAAAAAAAAAAAAAAAAAAAAAAGAGAAGACATTTCATGGTAAGTGAAGGCTTTAAGGCGGCTCTCACTCGAAGCTTTTGCAAATATTCAGCCCAATATATTTGGTAGATTTTTTCTGCTTCTAAGAAGTATTGCATAAGGCCAGTAGAAATGAACTGCTTTAGTTGTAATTCTTTAAAGATTACTGAGTTTCATAGTTTGGCTACTCAAATGATATTTGGAAGCTACCTAGGAATTTTCTCACATTTTGATCTCTGGAAGGGCAATTCATCAAGCTCTTGTTTGAGGTAACTCGAACTTTAATCAGAATTCTATGGGGGAGACAGTCGCAGGGCTCTCTACTCAGAATCTTCAACAGTGTATATAATTGAAAACAGCAACAACGGGAAAAGGAAAGGAGATGCCAGTGGGCTGGTATGTTCTAACCTCTGGACAAGCAGTACTTGGCAAATTTCAACAAATTTCGTTAACTTGAGATAAAAACTTAAGCAGTGGAATTCCATTAAAATAAAACAAAATATTCACACAGAATCAAGAATTCCCAGTGAAGAAGAATGCTGTACCTAAGAGCACAGATCAACCAGAGGCAATTTGTTAGAAGACTGAAGGAGGGATTTCATAGTGGAGGTTTGAAACGAAAACTTGAAAGTTCTTTAGGTCAAGCCATATAGCACGCACTCAGAGAGCCAGCCAGCATCGCTGAGGGAAACGAGGAAGGCCACATGTGGAACTAATTACTCATGGAGAGGCCATGACAAAGAACATTTCTCCAGACTTTTCATGGGGGCTTCACTTTCAGGAAGTTGCTGTAATTACTGTTCAAGTCTAGAGCAGCCTGCAAGCCGCTGACAGATCCAACAGACGAGGAGGAGGAAGGAGAGAGAGAGACAGGAAAAAAAAATGAACTTATCTGCCCTTTTTGACGAGTGAAATACCAGAAAATAAAGTACCACAGGAAAGGTCCAAAAAGTTGGCAAATGAGCCCTGACTTCCAGTGTTCAACTTTCTGTTTACTTTCTTTCTTCTTCTTCTTCTTTTTTTTTTTTTAAATCTACCCTCTATCTTCAAATCACTTTTCTAGCCTGGACCAGAGCAAATTTGTGTTGTACTTCTACACTAACTCGCTTTCAGTTGGCCACAGCAGAACTGTACATCTCGACGCTTTTTTTTCTTTCTTTTCTTTTTTCTTTTTTTTTTTTACAGCTTTTCCATACTGAGGCCCACTTCCTGCCCAGTTGAGGAAAAAAATCTGGCCTGAAGATGAAATGACTGCTTAGCATTACACTAAAACATCTGGTACCATTTTATGCACAGACCCATGTCTGAGAGCAGGCGATTCTAGCGGTCTCTCCAGCGGCACAGCGCATACCCAAACCTCCCCAGGGTGACATCATCCCATATATGGACTCTCCAGCCCAGCCCTCCCCCTTTTCCTGGTCCTAAATTCATTGCCAGTTCCCCAGTCTGCAGCAAATGTGCCACGTCAAGACTGGAAATCACAGCCCTTGAGTGTGTCTCAGTCAGTGCAGCAGAATTCTGGGGGGAAAGCCGAAAGCAACCCCCGGTGCAGGAAGGGAGGCTTTTCCCAAAGACCAGGAGAGCACTTTAGTGCATAGATGGAAGCTTCTGGAGATCCTGCTCCGTCGCCCCAGTGTTCAGACTACCTGTTCAGGACAATGCCGTTGTACAGTAGTCTGCACATTGGTTAGACTGGGCAAGGGAGAGCAACGCTGTGGACGCTGGGGACCAAAGTGGCTGTTTCCAAGGAGAAGACTTTTGTCTGCTTGTTCAAATCTCACACCCAGTGTTTTTCTTCACAGGTTTTGCACACTAGGGACCCAGAAGCCCTCGGGGACACTGCTGAGAAAGGACCGCGCGAAAGACGACCTGTGGGTAAGGCCTTCTGGAGTGCTCACCTGGTCTGTGCCCAGGAGAGCCGAGGTGGGGAGCCGCGGGCGAGCAAGAGCAGCGGGGGGCTCTGTGCGGCGGAGAGCTGCGCGGTCACCCTCGAGAGGGGAGCAGCCTGGGGTACAGAGCGATTTATTGTATGCTATGTGATTTCTCAAGACTCATAAGTCAAGTATGTCTGTAAGTTCAAAGTTTTTCCCACTTCCAACCGAAACATGGAAACACTCCAAACACTTCAGAGTAATTTAATGAGGCTGGTTTTTAATTGCTGAACTTAATAATCCAAGGGCCTAAAAACTTATCCGAGTAAGGGCTATAATGGAAATTTTAACATCCCGGGATTGAATCCATTTTGCGTCCAAGTAAAGACTATCTGCTATTTGTAAAATGCTACCCGAATAGTGCTTTTTTGGAAAATTTACTTACATAATATAAATATCAGGAATAGTAGTATCGAACAATAAAAGAAGAGGCTGCCAAGTTTTTGCCCACCAGACAATGCAGATGGGACTGACCCAGAAAAGAGCGCCATCCCAGAACTTAGTGAGTCAGCAACTGATTAAGTCGGAGAATAGCAGAAATCTCTGTCTACAGATACCCCAATATGTATCTCTGTGTTACTGTTTTATTTTTTTTAATCCAAAAATGGTTGATAATTGCTGGTCAGCTGAGACCTCATGCCTCTATTTTACAATGCTTCTATTTCTACAAGCATTTAAAATGATAAGGTACTTTGTCAAGAAACCCGCTGATAAAAAAGGAATTTGTAAACGAAGGCAAAGTTTTCTTTGGTCAGTTTCCAGCTGTCCTGGAGGTGAAGGGGGGTGGGGAGAAGGTGGGAGGGAGGAAAACCCTCTAGCTGAATGAAATCCCAATAGAGAGAATAACAGAGAAAGTCTGGGTTGCAATATGATCCGTGCTGAACTGTAAAAGTGGGCCTCTTAAAGAAAGTTCTGGAAAAATGTTACTGCCTCACCCCTAATTCCCTCAACCCCCATTTACATCTACCCCCAAACTATTCTATATAATGAAAACATCTGTTCTATAGGCTTTTATGAAAAAATGAAGTGATCTCTTTTGTCCTCCTTTAAATTCTTTAAAATTACAGTGGTTCCTGAACAAAGCATTTTCTAAATTGTACATTTTGTAACAATCTAAAAATTGTAACAAGTTCTCTTTTGTGAAATATTTTATTACAAAAGGTTCCCCAAGTTAGTCTTCGTGAAAACGATTTACTTTTTAAATTACCCTTTTGATCATCCCCAAACTGGTATAAAGAACATGTGTTATCTCTTCTATTCATACTTTTTAGTTAAAATATAAAAAGCAAGGATGTATTTAGTTATCTTCTCCACTTAAATGATATGATAAAGCCATCCTTTGTTTTTTCTGTTGCGATCTGGAGGCCTGCATATTAATTATTTTTAATAGAACAAGAGATATTTAAAACATCCATAGTTCCTCTTACACAAGGAAACTGAAAAAAAAACTATTAGGTAATTACAGAAGCTTATTTTCTCAAGAAATACATTTTTACTAGTTGATGCACTTACTAAAGAAGAAATGTAGCTATAAGACTTTGGCAATGTTTAAAGTTTTCCGAAAAACTTTTTTTAAACTATAAATGACAGAATTTCACAACTTGCTTTCCTTTCATGTATATTTAATTTAAATGTCTTTCTTTACATTAAATGGCCTTTTTGATTCTAAGAAACTATCACTGCTCGCCATTTCTCTCCCTCAGGATGAATTTTAGTCTGGAGATAGAGGGGACCCGGTGGTGTCCCTTGGCATAAGTACAGGAATGGGAACCTTAAGAATCAATTTGTAGAGGGTTAGCCTAGGGGAGCCTACAAGTGCTCGGTGGAGTCCCGACAACCCATTTTGATGCAAACTTTTAAATAATGAAAAGGAATCCTACTTATTTTTAAATTGGATCAAAAGTAGAAGCTCACTTTATAAAGCCTACGGACTGAAGGCAGGATAGGATGGCCATTCAGACGCTGGGATACACACACGTATCATAAAATAACCTTCTCTCTTTCCAGGGTAATCAGAGCAATGTTTAACTTTATTTTGATATTACTTTATAAGGAGATATACAAATATTTTAGAGGTCATGGGATCTATTCCAGAGGAAACTAACAACAGTGACATCTTCAAGTCAAACTACCCTTGGATGTGATGGTAAGTATTGAAATTAAATATTGTACATTGTCAGAAAGAGAACAATGCTTGCAGGGCCTGTCCAAACTGCATTTCATAGAAGCTCAGTAGTTATTTTTCATTTTAGTGCATGGATGACTGGTGAATTAGGCTAAGTGCTGGGATAAAAGCAAAACTTTTTCTGGCATCCAAGAGAAAGGAAATTTAGGGCCTCAGCCTCAACACCATCAATTCTTAATTGGATGAGGATCGATATAAAACATTTTCAAACCCCATTCCCTTTTTTAAGCCACAGATCTCAAAATCAAAGAAATCACATTGTTTACAATGGGACAAAATTTCACACTGATCACTTTCCTGCAGTTAGTCAATAGGTTAACATCCTTCCGGCTTGGCATTTCTGTCTCTCGGCCCAGATAATGGTGTTTATGTTTTTAAAAGACCAAAATATACCGTCTATCCCCACCTCTCGCCTTTTAGACCACCCAAGTTTTTCACGCCGTGGGAAAAAGCTGAGGCATAAAGCTTCTAATGAAAGAATTTTTTTTTTTTTTTAAGGAAATAAGAGGAAAATACAACTTGATAATGTGGAACAGTTCACTTCCCCACCAGCGTCCATCCTTACTAAAGAAAAGCCAAAGCTTCCAATTACTCTATAGGAGCTCTGCTCTTTAAAAACAATCCATTTTCCTCCTTTCTAAGGAGAGTATCTCACTCATCACAATAATGTCCAAATAATAACTAAGTGACCATCACTCAGAAACCCCAACTTAAAATAACTAGAGGGTCAGGCTCCAACCTGAAAGGAGGAATGTCTTCAGGGAAGACAGAAACTTTCTTACTTGGTTTCTTCTATCTTTTCACCTTAGTGTACTGTAAACTATGTAAAGTTTTGAATGGTTTTGAAAGTCTCTTTTTAAAAGCTTTATCAGTTTTAATAAATAGAGATAATGAAATAAATTAAGGAAAATAATTAAATCTTCATTTTGAATATTCTGACCTATCGTGACAGCCAGTTTCCTGAAGTTGTTTTGGTTTAATTTTGCTGTAAAGGATTTAGAAGATAATTCTTTCCTTGCATGTTTTCCTTAAGATAATAAATAAAAGACAAAAGAAAATAAGGTATAATAACCATATCAAAAATTACATGGTGTGATAATGTAAATAGCTTTTATATTTTAGCTAGTATTTTAAGTGATAATGAATTGATATTCACTCTAGTTGGGAGATGGAAAAAGAGTCTTGAATGTTTTTTTCAGCCTTCTGTCTTTTTAACAAGATTGAGGGCAGGTTCAACATAACTATGAAGTATGTATATTCCACATACTATAACTGTAGTTTAAAAAGCCATTAGAAACAAATTTTCCAAAAGTTGTATGAATAGAACAGTCATTTTTCAGCAAGATTTTTTTTCCCCCTGAAAAAAGGCTATGGACTTTCAGGCTCAAATATTTTGGGGTTATCTTGATTTACTAGAACTGTTTCATATTAAAATATAGCATATAAACTCACAAATATTTCTTTCTATTTTCAGGTCGCATGCATCATTCCCTTAATTGAGCAGAGTTAACGGGATCAGATTATTTATGGGAGAGAGAGGGAAAGCTATACAGAATCCCAGTAATTTTTAATTTCCACCAATATACTCTTTGTAAGTGGATCACTCTAAATATCTTCTGTTACACTGAATGCAGTACCAATACCAAAATACTTTCGTAAGGTATTTGTTTTTGCATACTCTGACCTTGTAATTATCTAAATAGCAGCCAAGTTTACGGACGTTTTTGATTCTGTCAGGGTGAAAAAAAAAAAAGTTCTCCACTCAGAGTGATGACCAGAAACAGAATCAGACATTTATTTTCTTGAAATCAAATAAATGGAAAATTGCTCTTATCAGCTCTTTGTTAAAACTGTACCATATCTAATCAATGCATAAAAGTTCAGATGTGTAGAAAACTGCAATTTTTTCAGCCTTTAAAAACATCTTCCTGTCCATAAGGTTTCTGTTTGCTATTTTCTCAGAATTTTACAGTTAAAGGGAAATAACAAACTACGCGTTTTCTTCAAAATTCTTTGGAAAAAGTCCCAAACTCCACACTCCTTGGACAATAAGGTTTTGTTTTGTTTTTGAAGAAATCCCACTTACTGGAATTTTGACTATCTAAATATTTTGTTTTTTAAAGGGCAAGGGAATTTATTAAATACCTCTATGAACGTGAATTGATCATTTATACTAAAATAGCCAGTAGGATTATCCTTGAGCCACCAGAATTACATTTTCTATCTGTGTATTTAACACCATTAACTCTTTCTTACATAAATTATAAGAAAATTTTCCAAGGGGTCTGGTTTTACTTTGTGGATATGAAATGAGGTTTCCTTTCCTATGTTTAAGATACTATTCTGCAACTGTGTGGTACTACCAATGTCCAAAACATATTCTGAACATCACTGTGGGAAATGACTTTTTAGTTTATACCGTTTTGATTCCTGGCATGGCGCTGTAGTTAATTAAGAAGAGGAGCACGTAAGCTCACAACTGCTTCTTATTTTGGTTTTCACACCCATAACTAAAAACTTTGCATTAAAAAGAATGAGAAATTTAAATAAGTTCTCGCTGCTTTATGACGTATGGGCAAAAATCCACCCCCTTGTAAAAATCCCACTATCAAAGCATCTGATACCAAAGTTGGCTGGTTGAACTGCCAAAGACGTTAGCTCTCATCGATTATTTTGAAAATGGCTGCCGTTTCCATGTCAATGACAAGTCTCTTTTTCATGGGCAGGGCTATGGCACTTATCTACCACAAGAAACATGTATAAACACAGTCTTTATCTTTAACTTCAGTATTAAAATATGCAGTTTTTGTGAAGAGGAAAAACATCTGGTTCAATTACCCTGAACTCTGACTGCATGTGGGGCCAATTATAATACTACGAACTGGATTTAAGAATAAACCTTGTGTTTCATCTTTTTTTTTTTTTTCTGTCTTTTTTTTTCCCCCCTTAAAATTTCAATGTGAGTTTTCAGTTACGACCATTATCCGTGTTAGCACATTTGGAACCAATGTAAAAGTGTACTTTCCGAATAAAGTCAAAAGTCTCCCTTGATTTAGTTCCATAATGTTTTAATGTTTAATTCTATTGTGTGTTTCTCTCCCTTCCCCTTCACCCTCCCAAATCACCAAATCTGGAAAGCAGACTGACTGTCTGCCCATGAGCAGAGGACGGCCGAAGGAGCGGGGGCCCGGCTGCACGGCGTCGCCCTGTGTCAGCCTGTCTCCACTTGCTGTGCAGAACATGCGCTCACCTGTACAGCAGGCACAGACAGGCAGCCACACGGCAGCCCAGCCTGAGCGACCAGCAGCCCCTGAGAGAGCGCAGCCCTCACACCATAGCCTCTACACCAAGAGCTGCAGCCAAAACGAGGGGTGCGGGGGCCTGGGGGTCGATCTGTTGGATGAATACTTAATTCGTATGTATTATTTTATTACTATATTTTGATTCAAATACTGAGACCCACCAAACGTAGAGTGGTACCGATGAAATACAATAAAACCCATTTCTGAAAATGTTCCTGTGTTTTCTATAGTTCTCTTTGCCTAATCGTTGTCAGTAAATGACTGCCCTTGACATGTATTGTACACAGCTCTGCAGCACCCCGTGAGCAATCCGACAGAACAACAGGACTTCAGTCCTATGCCTGACGGAGAAGAAATGATTCTAATAATTCTACTACAAAAACTAAGTGTGGTTTTCTAGCTCGTGATTTTTTAAGGGAGAGGGAGACAGAAAACAAGGCAAGAGATGATGTTCCAGGGGATCATGTGTTTTGAGTCAATAAACTCTACCAGTTTGGGTCTGGGTAAAACATAGTGAAAAGAAGATTCTGAACACAATGTTCATATGTATTAGAATAGTGGCTTCTCCTCTACTGATATACAGTAAATTGGAATTGAAGCTTCGATAGTTCCAAGTGTCCTGATACACAAAGACTCATTACTTTGTCACTGTTTAATTAAAAAGAGAAGACACTACAGTTCTCAAGGTGAAATTACCAGGCCAACGCATTCACTTGGAATACATGCTCCCATTCACTATAAGCCTTGAAACTCTTGAAATTTGGGGGGAATGTGATTATTTTCAAAAAGAGCAAGGAAAGGGATCAATGGTAACGCAATGTATATTTTACCATATCTCTTGAGGAAATGTCAAAACTTCAGTTTATACACTGTGAACTGGGGAGAAATGATCAGAGCTAGCTTGTGTATACAAACGCTTACACACTGATGGGTAAAAAAGGTGAGAGATAAAATTAGAAAACTGTCAACTTTGATTTGGTTCACTAAAATGTTTTAACTTCAGTATTTAAAATTAATTTCATTTTCTTGAGATTGTGGTTGAACCTTCAAAAACGTAGCACAAGACTACATTAAAATTTTCTGGTTTCTTCAAAACTTAATTAAATATTTCAAATATATAGTTTGGACAAAAAAACTATTTTTATTCAAATCATTTTTAAAATGAAAGGTTTAGTCTTAAGGTTAAAAATCCCACGAGCTTAAAAATTTCTAGGATTTTGGGCTATTTTAGTAGACCTGATGCTATAGTTTCTTTAAAAAAAAGAAAAACGAGAGATTGGGCACAACCGCAAAGTAAAAATATAATTAAGGCTAAATTTTTGCATTTAACAATCTGGCCTTAGGAAATCGGGCCTCTGCAAAAATATACTTCTCCAAAACACACTGAAGGTTCTTCCCTTAAATGAAAGTCCCATGACTGGCAAAGAAAGTACTAAACAATAGTTCACAAAACATAAAATATAAATAGGAAGGTGATACAAAAATGTCTCCTGAAATATTTACATAGTACCGCTCAGTGTTAAATGTTTTCTATAACCTGCAGCAACTGTCAACAGAAGTCCACATCTGGATTGTTCTACTGGACCCTGCGAGGCAGTCCCAGCACAGGACCTGAGACCTCTCTGGGTGACACGATAGCAGGTCAGAACGAAAAGACTGTTCTACCCCAGCAGACTCCAAAGGGAAAGCGAGGCCAGCGGAGTCACCCTTAGGGGAGCCACTCCAGGAAAAACCACTTCAAATAGTACTCCCGTAAAATATGAGGCTAACATTTTGGTTTTACCTTTTTTTCACTTCGCTCTCAAAAAATGCCTGGAAGAATATTATACATATTTAAGTTCATTAAATGAAGCACATTTTAAAATTTTGCTCTTCTGGTAAAGAGTAATATTGTTTTTCCAGAATAAACTTTTGAGTGGGACAAAAAAATACTTTTAGGGGAGTGGGTTTGGGCCTATTGAGTATTTTTCATAAAATTGAAATGGTTTTTGCCACTATGGGTTGTTGCACACATTTGTCAAAGTTGTAAGTCTTTGGATAACACCAGAACGTGGATATGTTTGTATGAAATAATCCTACATTAAAAAGCATAACATATCTTACGCATGTGAAAAAACACAACTACAGTCATGAAGAACTTTAAATCACAAAAGTTTTAAAGTTCAATATTTATTGGGACTTCTTTGTCTGGCAAAAAACACCTAAGTTTTGGCTGACTAAAACAACTCACAAGGAGAGTAAATAGTGCTCAGAGGGTCCATGCTAAGCGCCTCGTCACAGGGAGCCCGGGGACCGAGCAGGGAACCGGCAGACTCGTGAAAGTCTAAGTGAAACTGGAAAGAGCTGAAGATTTCTAGGACGTCTTGGTCCCACAGCGTTGGCCATTCAGCGGGATAGCTGCCATTTTGTTTTCTAGCACTTAAGTTACATTTGTCATCGGTCACAGCTACCTAATAAAAACAGTACTACGGGGGCGCCTGGGTGGCTCAGTGGGTTAAGGCCTCTGCCTTCGGCTCAGGTCATGATCCCAGGGTACTGGGATCGAGCCCCGCATGGGGCTCTCTGCTCAGCGGGGAGCCTGCTTCCTCCTCTCTCTCTCTGCCTACTTGTGATCTCTGTCTGTCAAATAAATAAATAAAATCTTAAAAAAAAATTAAAACAGTACTACGTAAACATCCCTATAAGGGGATTATATAATCTCCTTATTGAGCTATCCAAATAGTTCAACCCACAAAAATGAGGCCTGTAATTTTTTAAGAGTCCAAGGAATGTCCTTCTTTCAATGCAGACTTCAGATTTTCTTCAATAGTCTAAGGTTAGTACATTTTCATTGGGAGCATTTCTGTTAAATTATGCTTCTTGCCTGTAAGTAAGTATTCCATAATGATTCTGATCTTCATGTTGGATGATTTAAATAGAATAAATATTCGCTGTATGCTACCATTATACATAAACCAGCAATCCCCTTCAGTGATTTTTAACCATCATTCATATGTTTCTCACTGATATTAAGAAAAATAAGGCCTTTTTCTCCCTTTAGCAGAATATCCTATTCTTCTAAAATTCATGTTTTATACATATTTTAAATAAAAGCCATCCTTTTCTTCCAGATCTGATTTAAAGTATTAATATAAAACTATATAAGCTCCAAGTCCTTTTTGAAATGATAGTTTCTATTTTAATTCTACACGTGGCCCTTTTCTAAATCCTAAGACTTGTACAAAATATATTTAGAGTGTGTTAAAATAACATTAGGAAATTTATTTTCTGCTTCAATGATCTTCAGTGCAAGAAGCTATAGTCAGAGGAAAAAAATTAAAAATCGTTAACCTTCAATAATGAAAATTAAGAAAATTTTAAGACAACCTACCTCAAATTATAAATTTACTCTGTAATGAAATAATTTGGCTTAGGTACTGGAGGCAACAGGTCATCAGGAGTTATTAGGTTGCATTTATTTACTTGCTCAATCACATCTTCACTCAACCAATATTTACACCTGCAAGTGCCATGTTCACTGGCGGTGGAACAACAAATATGTCCACGGCTCCTGGTCTCAAGAGGCTTACAATGCAGCAGGAACACTCTGTCTCTACATATTACGTGTGATGAGTTGTCAATTTTCACCACCTGAAATAACCTCTTAAATCCATCCACTTCTATTTCCATCAACCCACCCAGCACAAGCTATTATCTTTTACATAGTCCATAGCCAGACCTTCCTATTAACTTCCCACCTCAGTTCTGTGCTCCTTCAATCCATTCTTTACAAGGCAACCCAAAGGATCTGGAAAAAAAATTCAGATCTTATTATGTGACTTTCCAGCTTAAAAACTTCCAAGGCTTCTCATCATTCTTAAGGTCAAAATCTTTAATCTTTAAGGAGTTTTTTTCTCTCTGTGCTCTCTTTGGCCTTAATTCAGTTTCTTCAACTCATTAGGCTTAGTCTTGCCTCAAGACATTAACATAACCCTCTGACCACCCCATTCAAAGTCCCGCTCAGGCTGTGAGCCCCATCCCAGGTGCTCTTTAACTCAAACGCATCACTGGATTTAGTCTCTTCATAGCTTGTAATCTGCACTTGATAGGTTTCCCTGTTTGTACCATTTCTTCATGTGTAAATATCCTTCATGAGGGCAGTACCATGAATTCCTTGCGAACTGCTTTATCCTTAGTGACTGGGATAGCGTCTGCTATGTAGTTGTTCAGAAAGTACTGTTGGGAAGCGTTTGGCCAGTTAAGGGCATAGCACCAGCGCTTCGCAGCCGGCTGAATTCTTCTCTCGGAGTCTCAGTCTTCACCTCTAAAATGGGGAATGTCAACAGAACACTTCGCTCAGGGCCTGAGAAACTACAAATAATAAATGTTCACTTGTATGATGACAATGACCATCACCAAGGTTACCATTCGGACAGAAAGCTGGCCTTCAGGACGGCAGGCAGGTGGAAGGACGAGCGAAATTCTAGCTACGGCCACAGGGGCTGTCGACCTAGGGAGCGCGTCGCTGGCCGGAGTCCATCTGGTCTGGTGGAGCACTCTGGCCAACTGGAGTGCTAGAAAGGAGGCCGGCGCCAAGGCAGGGCTAGATGCTGAGAAGAGCTGAATGGTGAATAAACTGAGTGAGAAGAACCTCGAGTCTGTGCGATCCAGATGAACAGCATTGAGGGAAGAAACGGGAGGGGAGAGAGAAAGAGAAGCTGATGTATTGTCCGTGAGCTGGGCCGGCACCAGGCTAGAGCCGCTGCTGACTCACCCAACCAAGCGGGGTGTCCGTGGGTAAAACCACTGTACAGAGCGTGTGTAAAATTCTATTTGAGGTTGTCTGAACGGCTGTACTGCTTCCCCAAATCCTTAGTGAAGTACTAAAAAATATCCTTGTTATTATTTTGATAGAAATCAAAGGATCTCTAAGATCACCCATCAAATGTAAGGGAACATATGCGGACACACAAGCCTGCATGTCCAAACTCTGTCCTCGCCCCCATAAACAGATCCTCCTAGACGTGGGGCACACACACGGGCAGAATGAAACTAGGAAAAGGCCTACCAACCCCCTAGAAAAGAGCTCAGGGCCACTTGTACAGGGAATTTCCGAGTCTCGGGTACTAGAGCATGATCCAGAAGGTCAGCCACGTTGGGGCAAACCCCCTCGGTGATTAGTTATAAACTGTCTAACCCTGTAAGAAGATGGTTTATTTCTTTTTGTGTTACAGAAAGTCCCCATCTTCAACGTAATAGGAGAGGATAACATATAGACTAATTATGTCCCCTGTAACCTCTCTGTATTAAAGACTCTTTGAAGATAACATGTAGGAAAAAAACACTGCCTGAGACACAGGTGGAAACTTCTCTTTTAAACTCATCAGCAACATTGCAGAGAACATTATCGTCGTTTAGAGTAATGGCTCCAGAAATGCCGTGCACAGATGCTTAAGGGTGTTTACACATCCGTCTAAAATTCAAGGCTGGGCTAGATAGAGCTGTTTAGAACAGGGAGAACGCAGGAAAAATGCTGGGGATTTACCACTACAGTCATGCCAACTCTAGCTTGAAATTATTACAGTGTTATCATGCTACTGCGTGATACAAACATGATCAAATGATACAAAAATCACGTTTTTGTATTATAGCCTCCAATTCTTGGCTGAGGTGGTAAGAGAACCCCGAGTAGAGGGGGAGGTAATATGGCAAGTCTCACTGAAGGAATGGGATCGGAGTTCCCTCTTAAAGAGTCTGACCTTTACCATTCTCTATTTCAACAAACAAAACAAAACAAAACCCACCCAGATACCGTATCTCTGATCTCACAACACGAAATGACACAAAACTGGAAATTAGAAGACGTGTGAGCCGAAGAACGGCTTTTCAGTGGGAGGGCACAGTTGTTACTTGCCATGTCAAGTATACCATGATCAAGTATACCATGAATATATAAATGTGACGCCTAAAAGTTTATAAGAGCACTTATTTATATATTATTTCTTAGAATCCTAGACTATCTCTTGGAGGGGATTTGGTCAGCAAAGGTCCCCATTCAACAAGCGAAAAGGAAAGAAGTGAGGCCCAGAGAAGACGGAGTTGTTCCAACGCTGGCATGTGTCATAGCACATCCACACGCCCCCATAGCTCGCCGTCCTCACCCTACCACGTGTATGGTCTATAGGGTCTTTTGTTTGATTAATGTCATCCTGGAAAACAGTTCAAGCTATTGTTCTTCAATCTCAGATTCTGGAAGTCATTTATATTTATTACAGACTTAATAAGTTACATAAAATTGTATCTTTTCATATGATATAATATGTTCTTTATTCAGCAGCCCATTAGATAGAATGAAAACATACCAACCTAATTACACAAGAAAGAAGGAAGATGGCAGAACACAGAAAAAATACGATAATCCTCTATGAAAATTTGCATATAAATTTGTCAGTGAACAAATAAATGAAAATATAACTAGCTTAATGATACTTACTGGGTCACACTGGCTTGACTAAGATAAATTATCCCGTAACAGGATTTCCAAGGATGGAGACGCTGATGCGTGTATTAGGCAGATACCATGGGAACAAAGGACAAGCACTTAATTTAACAACAAATTGCCTCCAAATGTTGAGTTAGAATTGGGGCTTATTTTCACAAAGGAATAGTCTAAATTGGGGGGTTTTGAGGTTACCCACAGAAGCATGGTCAGGCCACATGTACTTGAACTATAGCAGTAAGACCCTTATGGAATCTCAGTAGCATTTAAAATGTTGCTGCTAAAAGATGGGAGTTTAGGGTACAAATTCAACAGACCAGAGACTCATCACTGCTTCCGAGCCCCACCCTCTGATGTTTCTTCTTGACCTCCTCTCCCCATGTCCTCCCTTCTGGCCTCTGCTCCCAGCCGACACTACTGTTGGTTGAACACTAGCAGAAAGCGAGGAACAGTACTGTACCCTCCCTCCCAACTGGACAGCAAGCTCAAGGGTGGTCTGCTGTGGTAGCAAACTCTGGCAAGAGAAACAGAGGGGAGCAGAGGAGGACAGTGGCAGTGGCCAAGGAATGATGAGGCGGGAATGAATGAGGATGGCCGCAGTGGAAAAGGGCTCTTCCCCAGCAACAAACAATTTGAAGATAGGGGTCATTTGTGAGTCAGGCATTAATATTTTGAGAACTTCCTAGCTTGTTTCTGGAGCACAGTTCTAATGAGGAACAGTAGCTAATAGCTGCAGTGTGGCTGTCTGTGGCCCATCAGTTTGCTACCCTGAACTAAGAGCTCCTGGCAAGCCACCCAGGATAAGCCACCATCTTATCTGGACCACCGCTACAGTCTCCCAGCTGGTCTCCCTTCTTCTATTCTTGCCACTCCCCTCCTTCCCACACATCTTGCCCACCCCAGCAGCCAGAGTGATCTTTCTAAAACATAAATCTAATCATGTCCCATCCTGTTGGAATAAGCCAATGGTTTTCAGTCATCCTTGAAATAAAATCCAAATGATTGGCTGGAGCCGGATAAGCCCCCACCCACTGGTACCTCTGATTTTATCTCCTACCTCTCTCCCCCATGCTCTCACATTTCAGCCACACGAGCCTTGCTGACTCCCGCCCTGGGTGGTGGTGGGGGTGGGGGGAAGAGAGGGGTTATACTTATGGTTCTCTCTACCTGGAACGTTTTCAACAAAATCTTCTACACAGCTCATCATTCCAGCCTCTGCTCTGATGTTACTTCCCCCCAAACACCCAATCTAAAGATTCTTCCCCCATCACTTAAAAAAAAAAAAATTATTTATTTATTTATTTGACAGAGAGAAACCACAACAAGTAGAGAGGCAGGCGGGGGTGGGGGGTGGGGGGGCATGGAAGCAGGCTCCCTGCTGAGCAGAGAGCCCCGTGTGGGACTCGATCCCAGGACCCTGGGATCATGACCTGAACCGAAGGCAGAGGCTTAACCCACTGAGCCACCCAGCCACCCTGTGCCCTCATCACTTTCTAGGTCACCACCTATTTAATTTTTTTTTCAGAGCACTTAATATCTGATATTATCTTATTATTCTCTTTGTTAGTTCCACAGAGCAACAAATTTGTCTTTTTTTTTTTTTCCTTGAAATGGTCTAAACTAAGCAAACAACCCTCTCAAACTTCTAAATCACTCCACTGTATTTCAAGGGTCATTCCTATAATAACCCGCCCATGCCCAAACACCCTCTACACATATACATCAATACAATGGTCTCCAGCACTCAGTTAATATTATAACCGCACACATTTATTTTCCATTTGTTATAATCAAGTGCTCATGAGGGGACTTGCCACAGAGATTTTGTAAAAAGTTATCTCGAGTTTACAGAGGACAGGAAGGGATAACCAGTGATCATAAGGTTACCAAGCCCTCAAGGCTCCTTCCTCCCTTACAGGGGGCATCGTGAGCCTTCCAGTGACCCTCTTTCAGGGCCCACACAGCCCGACAAGAGAACCCCAAAGCCATATTCCAACAGCAGCAGCTAATCCTATTGTCTTCAGAGCCCCTGATACTAATATCCAGGAAGAGATAAGGACAAAATGCCTGGAACTTGTCTTAACAAATCCTCTGGGATGAGGCCGACTTTGACAGCTCTAGCATCTCTGGGACTCTTGCCTCTATTTGTGATTGAAGACATAAGCTCTGGAGCCAGGTGGCCTGAGTTTGAATTTCTGCTTTGCTACCAACTAGCTAGGTGACCTTGGGAAGTTAGTTATCCTCACAAACACCAAGTAGTCTGCAATAAGGGAACCTGAGAAATTACTTTTCAAAAGTTGGGGTTTTTTGTTTGTTTAGTTTACTTCTCTGAAAAAATGGGGATCGTAATAGCACTTATCCTTAGGGTTTTAATGTGGATTGAATGAGTTAATTAATCTACATAAAACACTAGCTATTATTACTATGAATCTTCAACAAAATCTTTTGCTTTCCCTAGAATAGCTTATAAAGGCCCCCAAACCAGTATGTATTTAAATACACAGAAATGATCCTCTAAATATAGGTGGAAATGACCTATTTTCTAAGAGAAGATCTCTTCAGGCAAATGAACACAGAAGAAGATACTTTCTGATTTTCTGTCTAGGGAGGCATCTCAGAGCCCCTGAAGCTGTGGTGTTTAAACACTGGACCTTCCCACACAACGACAGGGATTTCAGAGCAGCCAGCCCGGGAAATAAGCCATTGCTAATCCTCAGACCCTCACAACAACCAAGTCCACATTTGACAGAAGTCAGTGAAATACAGGACATAAAAATTTTTCAAAAGCGTTTGCATTGAAATCTTTTTTGGACATTTCTGTAAGATTTTATTTCTCTTACTGAAGAAAATGTGGTGGTCATCAACTGATCATCTAACACACTATTATGCACCAAGCACCTGGGAAACAGAAATACCTATAGAAGACATGAAACTCTAACTCCAACAACCGACAAAGGCAACTTGTAGTGATTTCAAAAAAAATAATCAAGCCAGGGTTGGAAGGATTTTTAACTCTGAAAATCATGCCCTTTAGAGCCACATAAAACTGAGACAATCTCACCTGTAAATAGCTTTGAGATCATGAGGTATTCTCATCTAATGTTTGTATACCACGTTATAAGCACCAAAAACTACTCGGGTCAGACCAGAAGTATTAAAATTTCCAAAACACAGTTAATTTCATCCATGATTTCCCATATTAAGCAGTATCATTTTTTAGCACTCTAAGGGCTCCCAAAGATGGACTCAAATTTTTGTGTTTTTATACCTATCAAATTGAAATGAGTAGTAAGTCACAGGACCCAAATTATTAACATCTAACATGAACCAGAACAGCATAATTATAATTCTTGCTTTCACACAGCTATCAAATTTTCAAAGAACACAACATTTGTATAAATTCGCTTGAGGACTGTGTGATTTGGACATTTCCAAAAGCCTGCCATTTGAGACAGACATTACAGCAACAATCCCCAAATTCTTCATTCACTTTGCATCAGTGCTATCTTCATACTTAAGATGCTCTATATCCTTGGGTCTTTTCAACACATTATTTAATGAAGACTGCTTTCCCTCTATCGGTATCTCGCCATTATTACAAAGACAGAAATTTCCAAAAACTGAGTCGTAATTCCATGTCTTCAGGTTAAGAAACATGTGACAATACAAAATAAATTAAAAAAAAATGTGAGAGGGATGTTATAAAATTAAACATCTATGAGAAAAAAAATCCTTCTTCAAACAAACACCCCAAGCTAAGTCTTACTGAAAGAGAACCACTCATGTCTTGAAATTGTGTATCACAACAATATCAACTACTTTGAAATGAGAAACACTTTAGTAAGAAAACTCTGCCATCCTCCGTGACTTACCTCGTCGTCTTTGTACCAGGACAAGCTCTCAGCAGTAAGGACGAACCAGTACCCCTTAGAGCCTCCTTTCATGATGCCGATGTTGCTGATGGTTAACCAGCCTTTGCGAATCACCTGCGAGAGAGCACAGATTGGCAGAGAAGCTTAGTTTCACGTGAGCCAATGGAGAGCGCAGGTCTTACACCAAGCGAAGTTAAAAACAAGGTATAAATTACAGTAAGGACGATACCGTTTCCCCAAAACCCAACTTCTATTAAGCTACTTAAGATAATTTATCTTCCCAAACTCCAGATCACCAGAGGGAAATCTCTCCCATCAAATGAACAAAGTTAAAACTGGACCCTTAAGTGTATGATGGAAGCAAGACAAGTGAAACGGACAGGAATTAAACGAGGCCCCAGTAGGCTTGTGCTGAGGCTATATAGGGCATTTTGCTGCTACAATTAAGACACACTTAGTTGATTGGATGAACAATAATAAACTCTCCATGCCCACTGCCTCTTCGGCTTCCTGCACATTGGTCCATTTGTTTGCCTCATTTGCATCTCGTTATTATTTCCACAAGAGGCTGGCCACCAAATGGTGAAAAGAAGAAACTCAAGTCAACCAATTAAGTTCCTTTTTAACAGCTCACAGCCCTGAATAAAACTGGATGAGAGCGAAAGCTGAAACAACGAGTGAAAATTTAAAGTTTGGAGCTTCTTAATGGTCTAGTTATCCGTCTTCTTCTGGCTATTACTCGTTCTGCTAACAGATACACAGCATCTTCATGAAAATGTTTAAACCGCTTTTAGATGTTAAAACATTAATAACTCGGATTACAGCTTTGATAGAAATTATTTGTCAATGGCATTTAAGTGAAAATCTATTTTTTTCTCATAGTTGCAAAGCTAAATTCGATTTTTCCACATGGCATAGTCTACCTTCTCCCCTACGCTAGATAATTTTTGTTGTCATAGCACCCAAAATGAAATGCTGTCTAGAATTATAGGATACTGTCCTAAATACTAAAAATCATCCTGTACCTAAAGTGCTCAATATCCTAGAGATCCTGAATTTAAAAAAAAAATTACTGGATGACTATTGCATGTCAGATTCTAAAAAAATAAAGATGAAATACCCAAATAACTTGATTTTTATAAAATATTGATAGTAAGTTTGCCTGCTGAAGAAGAAACATCAATCCTAGGGAAAACTGAAATAAGCCAAAGTTGTCTTACTGATCTTCAAGACTCTCTCCACATCCCCAGGCCCTGCCACCCTTGACTCCGTTTCAACTCTTCCCAGGTGTCCACTCTCCTTTACAATGCCCTGTAACTTCTGTAGGCCTCCATACAGAACCTCACTCTATCCCTACGGCTGTTCTCTCAGTGGTTAGAAATTACTCCGTCCTCTTCCTCTCTACTGCAGAAAGAAGGAAACCACACTTCTCGGCGTGTGGTTCCCATCGGGTATATTATCCTCGGTGCGATCTGTTCTAAAAATGCAGATTCTTGGATCATCACCCGTTCAAATGAATCAGAACACGTACATGTGAAACCCAGAAATCTATAAACAGCGTCCAAGGTGACCATCATCCATACTGAAGTTTGATGGCCACTGCATGCACACATACAAGCAAAACTTCACTCTGCTAGAGCAAGTGACCTCGTCCGATGTCTAGTAAGGAGCAAGTGGACAGCTCATTTCACGCTAACACTGTTATCGACCCCATGAGCTTCTTACAAACGGCATACTAATCACCGTACTAAAATGAAGGTATACTTCTTTTATCCTGTATCTTTGGAGACAAGGACGTCCCCCAGATACTCCATAAAGCACAATGAGCAAGTCACCGTTTCATTCACTGGTAGAACAGTCTGGCGCCAACAAGGAGAGCCATTAATGCAGTCCGATGAACATTTCTAAAGAACCTGTCACATGTCAAGATGAAAAAAGCATGATGATGTCATAATCCCTGGCTTCATGAATCTTATACTTTTGTGGGGAAAGCTGAAAAATAAAATTTCAGTCTAACAGTGTAATAAGAAATGTATGTCAGGCAAGAAGCACTTGACATAATTTAGGAAGTTGTCATAGGCTTTCTTTGAAGAGATGGTACCTCAGAAGAGCCTAGAAGATAAACAGAATTAGGTCAAGAAGTAGTTTAACTATTTGTTTAACTACATGAAGAACAACAAACAAAAGCAAAATATGAAAGACCCCACTAAGCACAGAAAATGGGAGGTGGGGATGAAGAAGTTGAGGTTGGGGAGGCAGGTGGGGTAAAGTCAGAGTGGATCCGGGCCCATGAGACCCCAAATTTTAGTGACCTCACCCCTCTCAGCAGTACTAAAATAAATTTCAAGTACACACGTAATTTTATTTTTAAGTTATATAGGACTATTGTGTTAATAAATTGTGTACATCATATAGAAACATACAGAGAATTTTTGAAGTCTGCATGAAGATAAAATAAATTTTTATTTTGTGGGAAAAACATATTTTATGTCTTATATTTACATTTTACTATTGACTTCTCAGAGCAAGGGTGCTGGCATCAATATGTATATTAAATATTAATAAATCTGACTTTTTATTTTCTAGATAAAAATATATATAAGAATGTTCTACTATATCCTCCTTTATTCTAGTGTATTTTACACATTCTGTAAGGCTGAGAAACGAGACTATGCAAGCTACTGCAATAACCCGAATGAGAAATGAGGTGTGAACTAAAGCCATGATATAGTAAGGATGAAAATAAATACTTACTGGAGAAACACCTAGGAGATAAAATCGACAGAACTAATAACTGGATAAGAGAGAGACTGCTAGAGGTAAAGACTCAAGAACTGCACTGGACAGGAGCCATAAGTCACACAGGGTCACTGTGCCCTACTGAATAGTTTCAATTCAGGTGCCCAGTAAGTGTAAGATGCAACCTAGATTTTGAAAAGTTACACCAAAAAAAAAAAAAAAAAAAAGGCAAAATACTCCATTAAATGTTTGCAGATTTATCACAGTAATATTATGTTGGATATATTGGGGTAAATTAAAATCAATTTTTAGTAATCGTTTCACTGTTCCTTTTTTTTATAAAGATTTTTATTTTTTACTTATTTGACAGAGAGATCTCAAGTAGGCCGAGAAGCAGGCAGAGAGAGAGGAGGAAGCAGGCTCCCTGCTGAACAGAGAGCCTGATGCGGGGCTCGATCCCAGGACCCCGAGATCATGACCTGAGCAGAAGGCAGAGGCTTAACCCACTGAGCCACCCAGGCGCCCCTGTTCCATTTTTTTAAAATGTGGCTGTCAGAACATTTGAAATTATGTATGTGGTTTACATTATATTTTTACTGAACACTGTGCTGTTCTAGAACAATTCTGAAACTTCTGGGGCTACCACCTCAGGAGGAAAAGAAGAGCAGAAGAACCAAGTCTTGGAAACTTGGGGAGTTGATGAATTCAGCCAAGGCCATGTTGAATTTGAGGTACCCTTGGGAAATACACATAGAAGTGACCTGACCTCTGAAGCAACATGGCAGTGTTAGGACTAGAGATGAAGACTTGTAAGTCTTGTGTGTGTGTGTTCAGTTAAAACTCTGAGTGAAATAGCAGTGGCTCACAGTGGAATCCAAGGAAATACAAAATTTTAGGACATGGTCAGAAAAGAAATGTCATGAAAAGGAATGTCAGAGAAATTATAGCAACGAGGTCATGGAAGCCAAAGGCAAGGTGAATTCTAAGGACAGGGTGGCCGGGAGAGTCAAATTCAACACAGACAGGGATGTGGAAAGTGCAATGCAGCCAGCACAAGTTCTTCAGCTATGGCAGCTGTGGTGTGATGATGGGAGAAGTCAGAGTTCATTGGGCTGAGAGGTGAAAGGGAAGTAAGAAATGGAGATGATAACTGAAAAGAGCTCTAGCCATAGGAAGATGAAAGACAGTTAAAATCAGAATAGACATGGGACCAAAGGAGGCGATGATGTTGTAGCTGCTATTTTGGGATTTTTTTTTTTTTAGTATAGAAAAGAATTGAGCATATTATTATTTGAAGAGACATAACAGTACAAAGTAAGAGCTTGGTGATAGAAGAAAAATGATAGAAGGATAAAGAAGACAGGAATGAAGGATAGAGAGTACAGAAAGGGAATGTCCTTCAACTGAAGGAAAGTGTTATCCTTGGTATTCACCCCCGGAGTTAAAAACTTAGGGACAAACATGTATGTTTAAAGCAGCTCTATTCATAATCGCCATAACTTGGAAGTAACGGAGATGTCCTCCAGTAGATGAATAGATAAACACACCACGGTCATCTCGATGGTAGAGTATTACTCAACAGTAAAAAGAAATGATCTCCCAAGCCATGAAGAGACCTAACAGAAACTCAGATGCATACTGCTAAGTAAAAGAATCCAATCTGAAAAGGCCATACAGTATAAGATTCCAACTATAGGATTTTCTATTAAATTTCTATTTCTATTAAATTTCTATTAAAAGAAAAGGCTAAACTATGGAGACCAAAAAAAAAAAAAATCAGTGGTGAACGGAGAGAAGGTGGAGGTGGAGGAAGTGATGAATAGAGGATTAGGGGTTTTAGGGCTAAAAATAATCTGCACGCTATAAAAATGATGGATGTATGTCATTACACCTTTTTCCAAACCCACACAGTGTACAACTCTGAGAGTGAACCCTAAGGAAACTCTATACTTTGGGTGATGATGTGTCACTCTACCTTCATCCTTGGTTAAAAAACAACAACAAACAATTCTGATAAGTTATGTTGGGAATGGGGGAAGGTGTGCACATATGGGGGCGGAGGGTTTGCATATGTGGGGCAGAGGGAAATCTCTCTACCTTGTCTCCATTTTGATGTAAACTTAAAAGGACTCTAAAAAAAATTAATTCTTTCAAAAAATGGTTGACTGTTATGCTGAAAAGAAATAAAAAAAATAATTAAAAAAAGATGAAAAAAATGTCATGCCATGTCCAAATAATATTATCTACCATTATAACTTCAATATTATGCAAACCACTCAGATGAATAAACCAGATTCAAAATTGAAAAAAAAATGGTTGACTGCTGGGAATGAAGGCCATAGCTTGCAGGGACACAACTGGCACAGCTGAATCATTCTTGCCAGCAGTGCTCCACATACTATGATGGAGAAAAAGAGAAGATAAATGGGAACTGATCCAGGGTTCCGAATTTTGAGGCCCAAGTAACCTAAATGCATGGGCGTAAAGATGCTGACATTTTGGGGCAAGGGATTAATTCTGGTGATCGTGCACTCAATCTAGGCCAGGTAGAGAAATGAGACCAGGAGGGATCTAATAGAAAGATAAAAAATGAAAAGATGAAGAGACTGGAGATGCCCATGGGGTTAAAAAAAATGCAGAATGCATGTAAGTGAAGATAAGAGTGAAGTTTTGGGGACTTAAGATGATGTGAAGCAATAAATACCCGATCCTGCTGGCACCATTGTATTAATCCCTCAAAGACACGCCATTACGTCTAGAAGGGCTGAATGTCAGAACTAGTAGATAGGCTATTTGGTAAACATGGATTAGTCCAGTGGATATATTCAAATGGACTGTATGGAAATTTTAAGTTACTAATAACAGTTAAAATGAAATTTGCAAGGAATTGACAAAAAATAATTACATAATTAGATACCACAGCCTATGAAACTGCAGCCATTTCCACAGCAACAGGCTTCCTCATTTGGAGAAAAAAAGAAGAGAGTGACAGCTAGCAGGTTGTGAATGCACAAGGCCACAGCCCTTCCTGGGCACCCACAGAAGTGTGTTAACCACTGAACGCTGTCAGCAAGTTCAGTTGCTGTCATAAAATATTTAAGAAGCTCTGGGCTCCTCCCAGCCCTTTCTGGAGGGGGAGAAAAAAAAAAAGGAAGCATATTTGCCACAAATGGGCTTTTTGTTTTCCCAATGAAAATCAGTGCAAAATAAGAATGAAGAAAAAACAATTCCTAGTGTACTTTTTTACAAAAGAATTGAGGGGGAAGGAGAAATCATGAAATCAAGGTAAAACAGTGGAATAAGATAGGAAAAGGCAAGCATTCAGGAAACATGGTCAGAATACAGGAGGTAAGAATGCTGAGGGGAAGTTAAAAGAAAGAGACAAAGGAAAATAAGTGAGAAAAAGAAAACAAAGACTAATTGAAACAATAAAACTTGAAAAGAATGATGAGACAAATGAGATTAATTCTAGGTTCTTTTCATAGAGAAAGATAGACTATAAAATGTTAATTTTTGTACTCAAAATTACCAGAAAACAAAACAAAAGCCACCAACATTCGGTAGAATAAGCATTTACGGCCTCTTGGTGTTTGAACATCAAATTCTGTTTCGAGTGTCCAAGGAAACAAGAGCAAGCGAGCTCATTATTACAGGACTAGAAGGGACCTTCAGGGCTGAAAGGGCATGTTCATATTTGCAAGGCTTGAGGCCAACCCGTTTAAAAAATGTATTCCCATAAAATATGACACAAGGTTTTTTTTGCCAGGCACAGAAACTCTGAAAGCAACTGTTAAGTAAGACCAGGACTGGGGAGAGTAGAACAGCCCAGTCCCCATCTCTTAGTGGCAAGTCTTCCCTACAGACATTTAGCTAGTTCCCTCCATGCTTCAAGAACCAGGGAAGGCAAATCTGTATGTCAGGAATGAGTTCAGACCTCAAAATCTGTCCGACACACCGGACAGTAAAATTAATATACAGACAAGGAACGAAATTGTGGGGAGAAAACAAAGTACATGTGGAAAAGTTCTAATGTGGCCAAGGCTTTGGGCCTTGAACTTTGTGAGCAGGGCGTTTTAACCTTGGCCTTGCTTACGGGAGACCATACAAATTCTTCTCAGCTCTGCAGCTGGCTTTTGACTGTTGCAGCCTAAGTGGAGGTTGTAAATCATAAAACACTGAGTATTTTGGTCTTGATAGATTATAAAAGCTCACACATAGGCTTTCTCCCGAGACGAGCAGCTGTTTCTGTAATGGTAACTGACATACTGTTTGTTCTCCACGGATAGACGCTGTAGAACCACACAGGCCCGGCAAGGGCACAGGCCAAGCCAGCCACTCCGCTGCTTGTGAGAGACCTACCTTTGCGAGCACAGGCATCCTCGGAATACAGTCCTCTCGGGAATGGCAGGGGGTGGGGTGGGGGGGTGGGGGGGGGAGCTTTCCAAGAGCGCCTGAGGCAAGGATTCCACTAGAGGGAGAAGAGTCTTTCCAACTATAGGCTTGCTAGGCCTCAGGTGGGAGAATGTGATCTAGTACTTTTAAACTGTAAGGCAGCTGAGGCCCGTACATAACACAGAGCCCTCGTGAGCTTCCAGCTTTAATTTATTAGGTCCAGGAGCAGGTGAGATGTAGGAAGGCTGACATGAGCTTCAAGCAAGACCCTTCTTTATCCAGGCACAGGGCAAAGAGGGAACCGTGGAGAAATGACCTTATGTACAGACTCAAGGGTCACCCTCTGCTGCAGCCCGAGTCGTAAAGCTGGCTCTGGATGAATTATACAGGCAGGAGGAAGCCTCCTAAGGAGGCTTCGGCTTTTAGATCAAGAAATGATGTCACAAGAGGCAGGAAGGGAAACACAAAGGCAAAGAAAACTTAGGAGGTTTTGAATATGCGCACAGTGGAGGGAGGTAGCTCAAACAGGACCCCGAGACCAGGGCCGCCACCAATACAGAGTCCTAAACCTCGCAGAAGACAGCAACGTTTCAGCATTCTTCTCTCGGACCACATCTCTAGATGGCTTTCCCCCTTGGTGGGTTAGTGCACAATCGCAAAAATAACTTCTTAGGGAGAGAATCCCCCCAATAAATATACAGTTCACAAACAACTTAAAAAAAATGTTTGACAGCCTGGTAAGACTAAAACCAGGAAGGTTTCCTCTGTCTACCCTCTCTCTCGGATAGCCCTAAAGGTCTGCTGTAGGCAATGGCCACACCTACAAGACAGTACGGTCCAGGCACAGAAACAGACACACAGAGAAGTGGAACAGAAAAGAGAGCTCATGCGTTTATGGTCAATTAATCTATGACAAAGGAGGCAAGAATATACAATAGAAAAAAAAAAGGTCTCTTCAACAAATGGTGCTGGGAAAACAGGACAGCTACGTGTAAAAGAATGAAACTGGACCACTTTCTTACACCACACACAAAAATGAACTCAAGATGGATTAAAGACCTAAATGTGGAACCTGAAGCCACAAAAATCTCCAGAAGCAGCACAGATAGTTTCTCTGACATCAGCCATAACAACATTTTTCTAGATGTGTCTCCTAAGGCAAGAGAAACAAAAGCAAAAATAAGCTGTTGGGACTATGCCAAAATAAAGAGCATAACAAAGGAAATAATCAACAAAACAAAAAGACAACCCACTGTGAGAAGATATTTGCAAATGACATATCTGATAAGAAGTTAGTATTCAAAATACATAAAGAACTTCTACACTCAATACCAAAAAACCACAAATAACCCAATTAAAATGGGCAGAAGACTTGAAGAGACATTTCTCTAAAGACATACAAATGGCCAACAGACCCGTGAAAAGATGCTCAACATCACTCATCATCAGGGAAATGTAAATAAAAACCACAATGAAATGTCGCCTCATACCTGTCAAAACGGCTAAAATCAAAAACTAGACGTTCCTGTCTTAATGAATTTGGTTGATTTGGAGATAGTGCTGAGATTACCTTTCGTGCCCCATCTTTGTTTTATTTCCAAAGTAAGGAACACAGACTATTTCAGCTTCCGAAGCCCACAAAGAACAAAACCCATTTTTGTGGAGCCAGCTCCGGCTGTAGCGGCTGGAGGAACCCCAGGTCCACGGGTCAAGACCTTCTTTGCCTAAAGCTGAGAGAGGATGAGTTGAGGGCAGACTTGAACTTGATGTTCCAGAAGTATCTTGATTTTTCAAACACCTGCAGGGATATAATCTGTGGACTTGAACTTCTGACAACATCATGGTAGAAGGGGGTTCATGTTTGCATTAAGGACATGTCGATTTTGTTGATATTTTATTACTCTTAATATATTCGAATGTTTTATTGATGCCGTATGATCACTGCAGAATCTCCACAGACTGCGAGAACTATAGGACCGGACATAATTTGAAACAGAAAACAAGATAAGGAGGAAACATCTAACCTCAAGTACAGACTGGATTGAATTCTACGGAGGTACTGTTTGGACCTATTTCAAAGCCTTCTCTCCATTGGAGGTGCGGGAGGATGCCCACAGAGCCAGGGTAGCTTGGGAGGAGTGAGCTCTAGGAGGAGCAGCGCTGGTAGACTGTCCATCTCTTTCCACAGAGGAGGCGAGCCAGGCTCCTGGAGAACCAGTGACTAAACCATTTAACCCAACAGAATAAAAAGTGGCGGAAAGCTTAAAAGAATAAAGCCAAGGGCGGGCGGGGGAGGGGGGGGCGGTAGGAGTAGCACTCGGGTTGTTCACTAACTCATTCCCCCTCCAGGAGGAGGAAAGTGACTTCTCAGATTGGAAATCTAGAAGTGTCATCAGGACCGCTCTCTCCTTCAGGGTCTCCCTGATTCATCCTGGGAGCGAGCCTGCCCACAGGGAACACGCGGCCTGAGAGAGGAAAGAGGGGCTTATTATGCCTGTGGTTGCAAGGTTAATTCAGGAAACCTGCTCAAAGATCTTTCTCACCGAAGACACTTGACAAGTCAGCCGACTGAAATTTACTGAATGCCTCTGATGGGCCAGGCACTGTGCTAAGGACCCTGGCCCACCAGTCACAAATGGGGGCCACCATGACAGGGCCCAGATGTGTCTTACCATGGACTGACATAACGTAAAAAAATGGATTTGCACATCCGTTCAACTAATCTTGTGACTGGGATAAAGAAGCTGTGAACCATATCTAAGCTAACTAAAAGAACAAAATGAAGCCATAAAATTACCACATACTTTATGATAAATTGTTTCGTCTTCAAGACTTTACAAAACACCACCAGGAAGGAATCAGCTAAGTGACATTTGTGTGCTTTCATGTCCTTTCATGGTTTCACCTTTCTAGAAAATCAGAACGCAGAATTTCTTAAGTATCCAAAATAGGCAAAGTTAAGAGTACAATTTGGGTCCATTTCTAGGAACTACAGAATGGCAGTAGCTAACATTTATTGAACACTACTCTAAGCCAGGCATTGTGCTAAAAGTAATACGGGTATTATTTCTTTTAATCCACAGAATAATCCTTTGAGGGAAGTAGTATTTTCGTTATGTGACAGATGAGGAAACTGCTATCAGGCTCCTATTTCACTGCCAAGTACCTGCTTGTAGCCAACAGGCCTTCCTCACAGGACGAAGCATAAATAAAATTTATAAATAAGTAAAATGTATTTATCATGGGAGTTGGCCACTTTGCTTACCTTGATTCAGCCTCTTAGTATCTGCATGAAAGAAAATCTGACCAGTGGTCCGATTTCAGAGCCTGGCCCTTAACCCACAACAGACACAGGGGTGTTGGCTGGGAGTATCATTTCTAACAGAGAGTAATTGGAAACAACCTGTTAGCTGAAATGGGAACTGGTTAATACATTATGTCTAAAGTCCGATAACCCACTGACATTAACCCAGACTGAGGGGGCTGGGCAAAATGGGTAGAGGGAGATGGGAGATAGAGGCTTCCAGTCACCCAATGAGATGTCACGGAAATAACAGGCACAGCAAGGAATATGGTCAATGGTATTATACTAAAACAACGTAACACGACAGGTGAGAGCTACACTTGCGATCACAGCATAAGGTATAAACTTGTCAAAGCGCCTAAGTTGTATACCTAAAACTAATGTAACATTTTGTGCCAACTATACAAAAAAAAAAAAAAAAGTAGGGTCAATGGCCAAGGTTCAGTCCGTATTTAGGCCAATATTTAGTCCATATTTAGGCTTCATTCTGTTCTGTGATTGCAGAATATACCCAACCCTCGCTAGTCACATTACAAAATAATACCAATAATTTCTTGCACTTACTCTAGGTGTTAATTAAAAACAGAAAAGATGATATTTGAAGTTTTTCTCAGGTTTTAGAAATTTAATAAATTCTCAAGGTTTCTTATGGTTAAAAAAAATGAGAGCAAAACACCTAATGCGTGACATGAGAAAATATTTTTGCCAAGGAGTGCTAATATTAGACGGGACTCTAGAATTAGACCGCCTGGGATTGTCTCTTTGCCCCAACACCTGCTAGCCTGGGGACAGTGTGTGAGTCTCTGCCTCAACTCCCTCACATGTAACACGGGATAGTAAGAATACCTGTAACAGTTTTTGTGAGGATTATGAGTTAGTAAATGTAAAGGACTTAGATCAGTACCTATTAGTATTATTACATATGTACTATTTCAGTTACATTTGTTAATGTGAGGACAGAAAAAAGACTAATATATATACCAAATGTTTAACTATGATTGAAAATAAGTGGTGAGGGGCACCTGGGTGGCTCAGTGGGTTAAGCCTCTGCTCAGGTCATGGTCTCAGGGTCCTGGGATTGAGTCCCACATCAGGCTCTCTGCTCAGCAGGGAGCCTGTTTCCCCCCCTTCTCCCTGCCTGCCTCTCTGCCTACTTGTGATCTTTGTCTGTCAAATAAATTTAAAAAAAAAATCTTTTAAAAAAAAAGAAGTGATGAGATATAGTTATATTTATTTCCTCTAATCTTCCTATATTTTCCATTTGCTCCTACAATATTTATGCTATTAAAAATGCAAGGTGCCATCATATTATTGCTTGCTTAAAAGAGGCAATTTCTTGAGATTCCCGTAACTGGGTAATGAATGCAGCATGCTGGAGGACCGAGGCAGATTATTAACTACTCAGCAGGGAAATAATCCGCAGCACAGCATAAAAAGAAGTCATTCTGCATATTACATGGGAAATCACCCTGATGAAAGAAGCCTGTCTATTTTAAATAAGGAACTGATTTGATGGCTGAAAACATATTAATGGTATTCAATAAAACTGACTGAAAATAAAGAAATGACATTTAAGACCTGAATCAAATCCCCTTTTTATTTGAAGATACAGCTGCCAAAAAGATAATGACTTTCTGGTTTCTCTATAAAATCTAACCTTTCCCTAGCAAAATTGACATGAGTTTGGATCATAACCACATAAAGAAAACTTTTTTTAAGCTGAACTCCAAGCTATTGTTTCATGAAATGACCTCACAAGGGTAACCTTGAGGATGTCCCTTCCCTTCTGTTTCTGGACTTCCCAAACCTGCAAGGACTAGTTCTCGGTGCCCCCATCCTCTCCCATTCGTCCTGCCCCATAAAAGCAACTGAAACCTCTTTCCATTGAGACTGGCTTCCAGAACATTAGGCCGCGCTCACATAACGAGTGCATTTTTTTTTCTTTTTAAAGATTTTATTCATTTATTTGACAGACAGAGATCACAAGTAGGCAGAGAGGCAGGTAGGGGAGGGGTGGGGGAAGCAGGCTCCCCGCCGAGCAGAGAGCCTGATGCGGGGCTCGATCCCAGGACCCTGGGATCATGACCTGAGCCGAGGCAGAGGCCTTAACCCACTGAGCCACCCAGGAGCCCCTAACGAGTGCATTTTTCATGCGTCTGTGGCTCAGCGGGCTGTTGTACTATCTTGATTTCCAAAATTACTCCTGAAGAATTTCTTCCCTTCTCATTGTACCCCTGAATTTGCTCAGCGGCCCGTTTCTGCATTGTTTCTGCAACACGCACTACTATTTCTCAAGATTCACTAGGAGTCAGCTGTTTATTCTCAGAGTTTACTCACCCAAACCTCAGCAGGATCCAGGCCATTAACCATGATGAAAATCAGGGCTCTACTTTTTCCACTTTTTTCCTTTGTATCTTTTCCATGTGCAGAGCTTCCTTTGAAGTTAATAAGAGCCCTCCATGTGGAAAAGATTCCAAGTTATACAAAACAGAATGAGAACTAAGCTGGTCATCTATTTCTCACATTCAAGGACAAAAATAGACACACACGAAGTCAAAGATATCACGTAATTAGCAAGGTCTGAGAACAATGTGGGTATCTGACAAAATAATTCAGAGAGCTTCTTCAAGAGAGAAAAGAAAACACATTTATTAGAAAATTAATGAGTATTTTATATGTGTCAGGTAGCACAGTGAAAATACAAGGATAAACCCACAAAATAAAAATAAAAAATAGGCACATTCCAGAGCTTCAGCAGAATAGACACAAAGCAAAGACTCTCACAGGTAAATGTACCATTACAGCTGTGACTGGTGCCCCAAGGATCGGGTCAGTATATTAAGAGAGCTCAGACCTGCATGGGGTATAAAAAGAGATGTACTTGAAGATTTTAAAACTTGCACTAAAATCTGAAGAGTGCGGCGTGGAGGGCGGAAGGGGGGATCCGGTGGCCAGAGCACAGAAAGCAAGTCTGGAGAGGAGGCAAGCCATGCATGGAGGAAAGCCAACATGTCAAGTCTGAGAGGGGAGGATGAACCTACAAAGCAGACACGAGTGGCGAGGAGCCAGGAGAAAACAGAGAATACGGAGTCTGCACAATCCAAGAGACGTGAACGTTTTAATAAGACAAATGGACTGAGAAGATCAAACACCACTGTGAGGGGAAGTGAGAGTCAAAGTAAAAAAATATATATATTAACATATATCATTATATATTTACATACATATACAAACATATATTAAATATATATATATTCAAAAAAGACCCCTCCAAAGTTGATTTGGGTAACGTGGAGTTTACTGAAGAGGTAATATTCAAAATATTTAACAACTAGTATGGCATCAGCCTGACCAATCCAAAAAGGCGTGGGGGTCCCAGTGCTAGAGCAGAGCCCTGGAGGCCCCCTTCTGCACTGGACCTTTGCCTTTCACTAAGGGGGAAGCTGGGGGGATTCTGAGAAAGGAGCGCCAGTGTCTCTATAATAGGCAGGGACTTGGCTGGGGGAGGGGGCGGGGAGCAGCCAGTTAAATAACTGGTATAAAAGCGTTCAGTACTGGACAACCGCTGCGGCTCGACCGGCACCCGCTGGCTGCAGAAGCACACCAGGCACCGTTCCTGTGGCTCGACAGAGAGGGGAAGCAGCCAGCCTGGGACGCGTGAGCGACAGACAGACCAGACGGTCTCCCAGGCGACTCCGATTTCATATTGATAAATCAATACCCTGACAACGTCTTCTAGATGCAGAAAAGCATTCTTCCAAAATTAAAAAAAAATAATTGGCCAATGGAGAAAACATATATCAAACAGATCTATTAAAAAGATCCTGGTGATTTTCCCACGAAGAGAAGCAACAAGAGAAGTTGCTATTCAATCCGTCAGGCTCGAGCCTTTTGAGGAACAAAGCACCTAACACACCGCCTGATAAAAAACAGCCACTCAAAAAGCAGTAGCTGTTATTACAGATTATAATATGATTGTTAATCAGTCAAATATGCCAGAGAGTGACAAGTAGAAGTTTAAATACATATCACAGTTTCTGGGCAATATAACACTCTATGAAAAAGAAATCAATCTATGGTACTATTTTAGTGACTAATAAAGACGGTCCCGAGGATTTCTTCCTTCTCCGGACATTTCTTTGGTTCATTATCTGAACTTAGCGCTTACACCATCTTGTTTTGAATTACTTGCAACTGTGTCTGCTTTGCTTCCAGTTTCCCACTTAGACTATGGCTTGATTGAAAGCTTGGGCTTTCCTTGTTTGCATAACAATTCTGGAATTTACTAGCTGTATGAACTTGAGCAAGTTACACTGACTAATCCTCCTTTTTTTCTTCATCTGAAAATTGGAGCTAGTACTCCTAACTGAAATACATACCGTGAGTATTAAGTGAGAAGAATGTACATAAAGCACTTGGTAGAACGTTTGGGATCTGGTAAATGTTCAATAAGTAGTAGGAATTATTGTGGAGTAGAGACACCAGGCTGATCCCTGGAATTCAGGAAACTTCTAGCAAAAGCTTCTGCATAAGTGTCGCTCTCACCTTTTAGAAACTAAAGCTTCCTGGAAGCTTCTGCCTAATTGTCAATCACACCTTTTAGAAACTGTGCAGTTTAATCAGAAAGTGCCAAAAGGGCCCAACAAGTACCCCCACCTCATTATAATGTTAAAATATTCATCCCAAACTCTAAGAAAAGGACCCTGCTTCCCCCTGTTGGGGGAGTCATGGCTTTGGACATTATTCCTGCACGAATCTCCTTGTTTGTACAGTTAAACTCCACCTGGTATAGTCTGTGTCTATGGTTCACCAAGGAGCAGACCCACTCTAGTCAACCGGGTAATGTAACCGGGCTTCTTGCTCCTTTGCAATAATTACACTTTCCCTAGATCATGGGTCAGTCAATCAATTATGGGCACAATGGCTCTAAACCAGGGGCAATGCCAGCACTAAGGGCTTTCTGTAAACACATGGCAGGCAAACTGTACAGTCTGGGAGACAGCTACTGAACAGAGGTTAGGAAAAATAAATCAAGAACTCTTCTCTCTCAAATGACAACAGCCCCTGCTGAAGTCCAGATACAGCTCGTAGTGGGCTGAGTACCTCTAAATGCTAATCAAGTTTTAGTCATTTCATTTTTCTGCTGACATATTTAGGTGGGAAACTTGAGTAGTTAACTATAGACCAGGCTGAAATCACAAATGTGAGGAACAACTACACACTTAAGATCCATTTTTCCCCTCTGGGTGACAAAAAGAAACATCCAAAGTTAATGAGCAGTTTTACTATATTCTAGAGGTTCCCCCGAATGTCAAACCTCACAGTTTATAAGTCCTTATTTTATAGGCAATTTACATACCTGGCCTTTACTTCTAGATTTTAAAATATGGAACTTTCCTTTCATTCAACAGTTATCTTTTTTGGACAGCTATTGTGAGCAGGCTCTAAGTGAGACACAGAGAATTTAGCAGAGAAAATGGTAACTACTGTCTCTGATCTCAGAGCCGAAGGGCAACTGAGGGAGAAGGTTAAACAAGGAAATACACAGACACCGAGTGAGAAAGGCACCTGTTCTTATGGGAACATATAGGAGAGAGCTGAAAATAATGCTGAAGTCATAATTAAATGAAGACGGTTACTCCTGAGGGAGTGATGTTTAAACTAAGGACAATGAGAAGATGCTATTCAGGCAAAAATTGGAAAAGCCGTTCCAGACACAGAAAAGAGCACATCAAAAGCCCCAGGTGGGAGAGGCTCTGAACCACGGAGGGCACTGACTGAAGGTCACTGTTGCTGCAACACAGAGTCCAGAAGGGCTGGGGCAAGAGAAGGAGACAGAAGTAGAGAATGCACCAGTAAATGGAGGATAAAGTTTGGTCTTTGTCCTAAAAGTAAAGAAGTACTTTTGAATGGTTGTAAGCAAGGAAGTGACATGTTCAGATTTTTTGTTTGCACCAAAACAAAACGTAAACCAAGCAAAACATGTCAGTTTTACGTGTTTGTAATTTTAGCAAAGAGTTTTAGGCGAGTGTTCGATTCTGGTTAAAGTGTTTTAATTATTTGTGGATTTTAATTAACCCATATTCTTCCTAATCTCCTTAATTATGGCTAACTGAAAATTGGCTGAACTAAAGATACTCTGTGAGAGAACTTAATAAAATGAGGTACCTACCAGATGAGATCCTGATTTGTACGGAAAACCAAAAAACATATAAGTAACAGGCATCTTGATTTCTGATGGGAAATGGAGGGGCCCTGGTAAATATCACTCATCCAGAGCAGCTATTTTGCTTAATCCCATAAACTAGTTGCAGATGTTGGCTCAAACAGCTAGGCTTTGCATCTGTAATTTTAAAATTGTCTCATATTTCTAAATCTGACTCCGTATGCACCGGAAATCAGTGACATGAATTATGAACTTCAGGAAGAGGAGAAGTACAAGAAATGCCAGAAGTGATAGGAGATAATATTCGGAGCAGTGGTCGAGCCATGTGCACAGGGTAAGTGAAGGATGACACGGTTCCTTCCTCCAGGACTGGATCCTACAATCAGGCGTTTGAAAATGAAACCCTCCGGTTGGATGCACCAACAAGAGGAAGTCATTTATAGATATTTGAGTTCTCAAAAACAAATCCTCCTTTTCCTTTTCCCCTCCCCCTCTTCACAGCAGGTCAACAGGAAGACCAGACTTGCTGGAGAAGTTAAAGGTTTTTGGAGAGAAAAAAAAACTGAGAACACAAATGCACGCTAAAACTTTCTTACCTTAATTAAGAAGATCATTTTTAGCAGACTGGGGCAGGAAACAATAAAGTGACTTAACTATTATGCTCACATTTTATTTATGTTAGTGCTTACTCAGAAAAGACAATTACAAAAAGCCAATAAGGACTTGAATTAAAACTTAGAAAAGGAGTTGGAGGTGGTAGAACTCCATAGATAAGAATTCGTGGGGCGCCTGGGTGGCTCAGTCATTAAGCGTCTGCCTTCAGCTCAGGTCAGGATGTCAGGGTCCTGGGATCGAGACCCGCATCGGGCTCCCTGCTCAGTGGGAAACCTGCTTCTCCCTCTCCCACTCCCCCTGCTTGTGTTCCCTCTCTTACTGTGTCTTTCTCTGCCAAATAAATAAATAAAATCGTAAAAAAAAAAAAAAAAAAAGAATTCATGTTACGCTGCAAAAAATAATCAAAGGTGTTAGAAATAACTTAAACTATGACGATGACTGGATTTCATATTCACGTTTATATATCCCAAGCTCATTTTTATTTACGCCCACCCTTCCCAAGCCGGGCTCCATTCAGGCAATATGAAAGGTAGCACATCAAACAACCTACCCCCAGGAGCATCCATCGCCAGCTAAGAGTGTAAATTACCTCACCAGATATCAGGACAAAAACTTCAGCCAATTATTTGGTGAGGCGAAAGCATAGTACGAAGCTTCGAGGAATTGAGGTTCAGTTATGAAACTAGGACACTCATTTTGTGGAGAGGGAACATCCACCCCATAGAATTCAGCCCAGGTAGGGAATGGGTTGGTTGCTGAACAAAAAAAATTTCATAGTAACTTCAGGGGTAAGACATTTTATTTCTTACTTTCATTAAAATTCTCTATGCCTACATTTTCTTTAAGAGATCACCTCTGAGGGGTGCCTGGGTGGCTCAGTCGGTTAAGTGTCTGCCTTCGGCTCAGGTCATGATCCTGGGGTCCTGGGATCGAGTCCCGCATTGGTCTCCCTGCTTGCCGGGGAGCCTGCTTCTCCCTCTCCCTCTGCCTCTCCCCCTGCCTCTCCCCCTGCTTGTGCTCACTCATGCTCGCTCTCATGCTCTCTCTCTGTCTCATCAAATAAATAAATAAAATCTTAAAAGGAAAAAAGAGAGACACCACCTCTGAAAAGTCTTTTCTGACTTACATGGTTAGGGAATATATACTGCTCGGCAAATAAACCACGCTGGCTTTCCAGGATTCTTCAGATCAATCTGAGACCAGAATTAACTCTTAGGACTACTGCAACTAAATCACAAGGACAATAGATAGTATTAGGAATTACTATTAATTTTCTTAGGTGAGAAAATGGTGGTGTGGACATAAAGCAGAATGACCTTTTTCTTAAGAAATGCCGCTGAAGTGTTTAGAGATGAACTGTCATGATGCCTGCACCTTACTTTCAAATAGTAAAATACACACACACCCCGATACAGCCAAAATGACCAAAAGTTAACATTGCCGAATCTAGAGATAGTAAGTGTATATGGTCACTCACAGTACTATCTTTCCAGCTCCTCTGGATATTTAGCAATTTTCAAAATATAATGTCATAGTAAAAACCCAGCCCCATCACTTGTAATGAAGTAACCTCGAGAAAGTCACTTCAAGACTGTGACTCTCCATTACTCATCCATCAAATGGGTACAGTGATAACCAAATTTTCATAAAGCTCTTGAAAGTATTAAATGAGACAATCTATGTAGAAACCTTAGTTTTAATGCTTAGCCCCTAAAAACCCCCAATAAATGCTAAATGTTAGCATTATTAGAAGATAATGAACTAAAACACTCCCTGTTCTTTAAATACATAAACAAAGTTATGACATGTTCGTGTTCCGATCTGCTCTGGCCTTTCGCATAATACAAACCACACATGAGAGACCAATGCATACTATTAAACCTATGTCCACTGACTTCATGTAAAGACGAAATTTCAGTATGAAAAAAAAGTCACAGTCACATGCAAACTACTCCAAAGGAAAAGTTAACGTGAGTCCACAGAAGCTATGAGAGACCTGCTCAATGAAATCTATGTCTGCAGAAATAAAATAAAGAGGAACTCCGTGAAGGGATGAGGGACTTATGGCGAACAGAACTGTGAACTGACATGTAGAGCTGCAATCTGGGAAATCTGAGACCCTCAGATTAGAAGACATATACTTTTTTGAGGAAAAAAAAATAAAACTGTTCTCAAACAGAATTATCCCATTATAAACAAAATTTTAAAAAATAATGATAAAATGTCCTGGCAATTTACACTAACACTGGGATTAATGCTCTGACATTAAGATGCCTTGACAATGAGGCTCGAGATGAAGCAAGTCTATAGTGGTGCCTAGAAGAGAGCCCACGGGCTGACCTCCACACCCTCTCCGACCTTCCGGACATGGTCAGCATGAGCTGTCTTTTCTGTGAGTCTATCTCTCAGCTTCCTCTTGGGTGAAATATCTTAAGAATGTAAAGATGTCCCTGTATTTTGAAGATCCTGGGCTAAGCATTCTGACTCAGGAAAAGTTCTGAAATGTTATGCACTAAGTATGGAAAGACTTGTGCTTCAGGGATGGAAAGCACAGTTTGCCTTGGTCATGGTGACTTGGGGACATACTTAGGTTGTGTGGATTTTATTTCAGTATGGGAAACAATGGACAAAAATAACCAAAGAGCTCTGTGGGAAATATACACAAACATTTCTCAGCTTCCTTTTCTGCCTTCACTGGGATAGTGAGGCAGTGATGTCCTTTCGAAAGGACCTTCAGCCGTAGAACTTGGACTTCATCACTAACAAAAAAATATCCTGCAACTCCCTTTTAGTCACTGAAGTTGTCTAATTTGTCCTTTGCTAATCTCTTAATTTGCTAAATTGAAGGAACAGAGGTTCTCTCGACAAATACAGAACTTAGCATCTCTACACAGAAATCTCGGCACGTAAACTGGCCGGTAGCTGAAAGCCCTTTCGCTTCTCTTAACAATCCCACCTGGGGAATTTCATCATCCCCTTAAGGCTGCCATGTAACTGCCACTCCCAGGCGGTCAGCAAACACCCCAGCCTCCTATTTTGTCAAGCAAATTGAGATGATCAGGAATAAGACATGCAATATCCTTTACTCCTCGATGTCTGTGACATTTTTCTTTCAGTAGGAATTTCAACAGTATTGTCTATTCATTTATCTTCTATCTCATTTACTTATAAATATATTCATTTATTTTTATAAAGAAAAACTTTATGTCATAGGCAAAATATAGTAATCTTCAATTAAATAACAGGAAAATTAATTCAATGGCAAAAGAATTACCCCCTAATGACCACATAGGATTTATACTAGCAAAGCAAAGATGGTTAGTAAATCCATCAACATAACAACTTACATAATTTGTTCAATGTGTAAGAGCATAATCATCTCAATTAAATGCTCATTTCTGAGACAGAATGTCACATACAGAGGAATAGACTAACTTATTTCTTTATAACAATAAATATATTTTAAACTAAAAGCCAAAATCAAATGGTAATAAATAGTCATTCCCATTAAATAAAACATTCCCATTAATAAAATGTTCCCATTAAATAAAAACATTCCCATTACAAACAGGTAAGATAAAAATTATAATTAAATGAAAAACTATTAGTAAAATCGGTCAATTGCACTAATACAAAATAAGTGCTTAAAAATCAAAAGTTTCACATTGTAATAAATAGTGTATATTTAAAAAACACCCCTTTCATAATTATAACATAAGGGCATTTCCAAGTTATTTTATATTTTAATAATAAATGTAAATTTACTTATATTAAGAGAAAAATAGGAAACTATAATAAACTGAAGGAATCACCATCTGATTGGATGGAATAAAAGAACATGAAAAAATATGACTTCTTCCCATATTAATTTATAGGCTTTACAAATATCAAAATTCAAATAGAATTGTAATTCATGAGTGACAAGATTTTAATCTTCAACTGAAAGAATGAGTAATCTGCAAAAGCTAAGTACATTTTTGAAAAAGAGGAGTAATGGAAGGAAATGACCTAGCAGACATTAAAATGTATTAGACAGCTGCAATAATTTAAAAGTGGGTCACTGTACAAAAATCAACAAAGCTGAAACAGGATACAAAACCCAGATACAGATCCGAGGATAAGAGTTCCTCCATGACCTGGACTGAAGGCAGGATTCTGCCATTTATCTGCCGTATGACCTGGGTGGACTAGTCAACGTCTCTGAGCTTCGGTTCTGTCATTTACAAAGTGGAAGAAAGAATGGAACAGGCTTTGTAAGGTTGTTGTAGGAATGTAAGGAACGCACTTCATGTAGTGCCTAGCCACAGAGTAACTTTCCAGGAAATATGAGCTGCTATGATTATTATTATTGTTGTTGTTGACATTATTGTATGATCAAGAAAGCGCAGACCAACAGTGATGGGATGGATCATTCAAACAATTATATTTGGACATTTGCTCCTCTGGAATAAAATTCTAACAATAATTATTTATTATTACTGTCACTGTCAGTAATCAGTGTTCTCGGTGCTTCACATACACAAATGTATTTAACCACATTACTTCTAAAAGGTCGATACAGTAATCACATCCCTTTTGCAAATGAAGAAACGGGCACAGAGCCATCGAGTTGCTTGCCCATGGCTGGCAAGTGGCAGTCAATTTTTTTTTAAAGGTTTGATTTACTTATTTGACAGAGATCACAAGGAGGTAGAGAGGCAGGCAGAGAGAGAGAGGAATGGAAGCAGGCTCCCCGCTGAGCAGAGAGCCGGAAGCGGGGCTCGATCCCAGGACCCTGGGATCATGACCTGAGCCGAAGGCAGAGGCTTGACCCACTGAGCCACCCAGGCGCCCGACAGAGTCAAATACTGAAGCCTGACAGTCAGGTTTCAGAATCCATATGTCTTAACACGTACACTCCGGCCCCCAAGTTTGCACCTTACCTTCTGCCATGATAAATCCCGAATGGATTACAGAGACAAATGTCAACTATGGCTTCATAAAAAATGCTATAAACATCTGGGTGAATATTTAACTGTAAGGACACCACCTTCCTCAACATGAATGCAGCAGGAAAAAACTAGAGAAGAGGAGCAGTAGATATTACTATAGAATGTTTTAAAACTTTACCTCAAAAACCTAAGTAAGATTAAAACACAACAAAAGTTAATGGGAAAAACGCTTGTTAACAAAACAACAAATGATCAATATCATAATTACATAAAAATTGTTATGAATCAAAAAAAGCATAAAAAATTTCAAAGAGAATATATAAGTAAAGGCATGAACAGTTCATTCAGAAAAGAGAACACTAGTGGTCAATACACATGAAAAATATTTCTCTCACTGGTAACTTACAGACATAAATGACTGAGGTTTAAAGGCTAGAAGTGTGTGAACAGCAGGAAAATAATTTCATTTTCATATAGCTAAATATAAAAATCCATAAAACTATCAGAAGATAGTATAAGCAAAACAAAATATAAATGCTGCAAACAATGAAAAAATTGTCTAGATCAAAATTATAACTTTTTGTTTTACAATATACAATAAAGTGTATAACAAGTGACAAACAAGCAGAAAACACTTGTACTATATATAATACACAATATTCAGATGATTAAAAAAAATTCTAAAGCCAGTAAGAAAATAATGTAACAGTCCCTTCAAAATGGGCAAAGAGACACCATCAGACATTTCACAGAAGGGATACAACTGTCTCTTAAATATTTAATTTACTTATTTTTTTTTAATTTTTTTTAAATTTATTTATTTGTCAGAGAGAGAGGGAGAGAGAGCGAGTGAGCACAGGCAGACAGAGTGGCAGGCAGAGGCAGAGGGAGAAGCAGGCTCCCTGCCGAGCAAGGAGCCCGATGTGGGACTCGATCCCAGGACGCTGGGATCATGACCTGAGCCGAAGGCAGCCGCTTAACCAACTGAGCCACCCAGGCGTCCCTACTTATTTTTTTTAATGAGGGGCGACCATATTTATTTCAGTCAGATCCGTCTGGAGCTTACTTTGCCTGGAAAGCCACAGCAATGGGAAAGAACTATGTGAACGGGAAGACTTTCCTCGAGAAAAGATATAATGAAGACCTGGAACTTGAAGATGCCATTCATACAGCCATATTAACCCTAAAGGAAAGCTTTGAAGGACAAACGACAGAAGACAACATAGAGGTTGGAATCTGCAATGAAGCCGATTCAGGAGGCTCACTCCGACTGAAGTTAAGGATTAGTTGGCATCCATAGCATAATTAACTAAGTGACTGAAAAATCTGGAATCTCAGATAATCCCTCTACCCAAACATGTTTAAAGTATGTTTTGTTTTGCAGACTTTTTGTACTTATTTCTACATGGTTTAATGGACTGATGTTTTTAAAATGACACTTATAAATCATAATAAACTGTTAAATCAAAAAAAAAGATTTTAAAAATATATTTATCTATTTATCTATCTATCTATTTATTTATTTATTTGACAGAGCGAAAGAGAGTCCAAGCAGGGGGAGTGGCAAGCAGATGGAGAAGCAAGTTCCTCACTGAGCAAGGAGCCCGTGTGGGGGGGCCAATTTCAGGACCCTGGGATCATGACCTGAGCCAAAATCAGCTGCTTAACTGACTGAGCCACCCAGGTTCCCAAGATTTTTTATTTTTAAGTAATGTCTACACCCAATGTAGGGCTCAAACTCACAATTCCAAGATCAAGAATCACATGCTCTCCCGAATGAGCCAGCCAGGCACCCCACCCTGTTTCTTAAATATTTTAAAGTCTGTATAACTTGTAATAAGTGAAATGAAAACCAAAGCAAGATATTATTGTTTTCAGCAAACTATCCAAAATTACATAAATTATAATTATCCAGTGTTGGAAATTCAGGTTCTCACATATATAGTTGTAGGGTCTATACACTGGTTCAGCTATTTTAGGAAAAACTTAGAGTCCTCGGGGGGGTTCTTGAACAGCAGCACACCTACACGGTGCAATATTCACTACCACTACACACCAGTAACAGAGGGAGGTTGTCTTCTCTCTGTGTCTACACGGACAAACCTCTAAGATGCATCATTAAGTGGATAAAGTAAGTTCAGATGTGTTTGCTAAGCTTCTGCTAGACAGTAGGTTCTACGTGTTCCAAATCCATCAATGAACAAGAGAGACAAAAGTCCTTGCCTTTGTGGAGCTTATAAAATAGTGTCCCATATGTAAGATATTTGTGATCACTTTTTAAAAATCAACTGTGTGTGTGTGTGTGTGTGTGTGTTTGAGTGAGCGTTTATGGACGCACCGTACTCAAGTGATGAGAGGTTACATCTAAGGGGTTGAGTAGGCTGGGGTGAGAACCAAGGCTGTATCTACTGGATCAGCATTACTTAATTTTTCCACAGTGAAAATATGCTCATATATTTCTTGTGTAACAAATGAAAATCATGGCTTCAAAACCGTAAGGCTCCATTGAAACTTTGTGTTAAATTAGCTAGAGGGACCCCTGGGTGGCTCAGTCGGTTAAGCCTCCAACTCTTGATCTCAGCTCAGGTCATGATCTTGGGGTCCCGAGATCAAGCCTCATGCCGGGCTCCACACTCAGCACGGCGTCTGCTTGAGATTCTCTCTCTCCCTCTCCCTTTGTCCCTCCCCTGTGCATGCCATCCAGTCTCAAATAAATAAATATTTTAAAAGATAAATTAGCTATAAACTGCACATAAGGGAAGTCTTGAACAACAGTGGAAAAAACAAACCCTTGAGGAGCAATTTTTCTGCCTTTTTAGAGTAATAGCTCTATCCTGTCAAACTACTTAAAGCCCCTGTGCCAAGGGACCAGATGACAAGCTAAGTGGTGAGGAGAGAAAACAGGGGCAAGCTGACTGCCGGGAAGCTGCAGTAGGCGGGCGTGAGGTGTCAGGAGCACGGGTGCTCCCCAGGCCTGCAAGAGGGAGCAGGGAGGGAAGGAGCGTGGGAGGGCAGGGCGGCTGGTGCTGGGCTACCACAGGCTTGTCTGAGGAAGAAAACCAGCCACTTCTGGTATCGGCTGAGGCAGCAACCTTTAGGACCCCTCTACACTCAGGTGCCTATGCAGGAAAACAAAGTGGAAACTTCTCTGAGATGCGGAATGGAGATTAAAGAAGTGGAAATGAAGATGGTGAGAGCCACTCATTCAGAACCAAGGAAATGATACAATCCCAATGTCCATAAACCTTGAAAATAGTCATAAACAGGAAGACACTAAGATGTCATTTATCTGTTAATTCAGGGGAACATTCAGATCTAAAGTTAAGGAGGCCAATCAAGTCATAGTGAGGGAAAATAAAATGTTTAAATGTTATAAAATTCCAGAGAGCTCAAATCAATCAGGCATTTAACTTACTAGGAAATAAACACATTGTGCTTTGTTAAAAAAAAAAAAAAAGGAGGGAGGGTAGAGAAAGGCAGAGGACAAAAGAGACAGAGGGAGGAAAAAAGGAGAAGCAGGGAGTGAAGAGGGAGCCGTGAGACAGCTAGTGAGAGAGAGGAGGGAGGAGAAGCACTTGGTTTGCTCAGGCGCCATTTTCCCTGGAGAAACAAGACCAAGCCTCTTCCGCCCCAAGAAAAGGCCACAGCTGAAATGTGCGGCTACGTTTTGGCCCTTAACGGCATTTTTCAAGGTAATTTTGAGTAGGTAGGTTTTTCTCCTCACCAATTTTCAGCCCTAAACCCTCAACTGAGATGTAACATGGCTGTAAAAATATGGTAAGGACATCTGTGCATTTTCTGGAAAAGATTATGAGGCATACATTAAATGCTATTCCAAGTAAAAGTCTAGATTTTAAAAGATGCAGAGGAAATTAGCAGACCATGCACTTCACTAAGTGTGGCTTTCATAGATGCCATTCTCTATTTTATTAAAATAAAAATTGTTCTATTTTATAAGCTATTGACTGGCCCCTCTGGACTTCCCTGAACTGAAGGAAAAGAGGAAACACATTCTAAAAGCTACTCCAGGTTTTCATTGTTAATCAGTGCTATGAAGTAAATATGAGTATTCCTCCAAAATATATACATTCAAACTCTAAGCTCTGATGGGATGGCATTAGGAGGTGGGGCCTCTAGGAGTTAATTAGGGTTAGAAGAGGTCATGAGGGTAGAGCTCCCATGATGGTATTAATACCTTTATAAAAAGAGGTGGAGGGGGCATGTGGCTGGCTCTGTTGGTAGAGTATGCGACTCTTGATCTCAGGGCCACAAGTTCAAGCCCAACGTTAGTTAGGCATGGAGTCTACTTAAAAAAAAAAAAAGGGAGGGGGAGAAATGGATGGATGGATGGATCCCTCTCCTTCCTGTCCCAAAGAAGGGCATGTGAGAACATAACCAGGAAGAGGGCGCTCACCAAGAACTCAACCACGGGGCACCTTGGCCTCAGAATTCTAGCCCCCAGAACTGTGACAAATAAACGTTTGCTGTTTAAGTCACCCAATCTATGGTATTTTGTCACAGTAGCCCAAACTGACTACCACAATCAGATTAATTTATACAGACGTAAGCTCACGCTATTCAGGATCAATCAGCTTTAGATTAAGAACAAATTTCAGGGGCGCCTGGGTGGCTCAGTGAGTTAAGCCTCTGCCTTGGCCTTGGGTCATGATCCCAGGGTCCTGGAATCGAGCCCCGCTCGATTTTTTTTTTTTTTTTTTTTTTTTTACATATTTTTATAGCCAAGTCGGGCTCTCTGCTCAGCGGGGAACCTGCTTCCCCTTCTCTCTCTGCCTGCCTCTCTGCCTACTTGTGATTTCTGTCTGTCAAATGAATAAATAAAATCTTAAAAAAAAAAACAAATTTCAGGAACAAATAAAACCAAGAGTGAATGGACTTCAGTGATGCAACTTGCTTTAACTGAGACTGAGTGAGATTCTTCCTGCAATTTATGACCTATTAGAAGCAGTGGATAAACACCACAATGACGTGAACAAGGGCTAGAATCAAATTGCTGCCCCTGAACCCTGATGCTCTCATTAGGAAACTGTTCAGATTGGACACATTACTTGGCCTTTCCCTGCCTCAGCTTTCTTATCTGTAAAATGGAGATTGAAACAAATAATACATCTGATGTTAATATTTTAAAAAAAAGAAAAATATATTAAAAGAATAAATAAAATGGAGGTAATCAGAGCACCTACCTCACGGGATTGTTGGGACGAATAATGAGTTGATGGATGAGGTACCTAAAACCAAACCTGAAACACTATAACTAATCCATGTTAACTACCATGATTTCTACAGAACTGATAGGAGGGGACAGCCATTCATCCCTTCACCTTTTTTTTTAGTAAATACAACTTTCCTACTTGATAGATTTTAAAAATGCAAATTCCCAAATCTTAAGATGTATTTATAGCTCCACACCATGTTTGTCTGTCTTTCTGTCTGTTGGTTTCCTCTCTGCCCTCCCCTTCCCCCCACTCCTGCTGTCTCTTGAGGGGTGGGGGGTAAGACTGGGGAGAAGATTAGCCGACGCAGACATGGGACGCCTGGGTGGCTCAGTTGGTTGAGCGGCTGCCTTCGGCTCAGGTCATGATCCCAGCGTCCTGGGATTGAGTCCCACATCAGGCTCCTTGCTCGGCAGGGATCCTGCTTCTCCCTCTGCCTCTGCCTGCCACCCTGTCTGCCTGTGCTCACTCTCTCTCTCTCTGACTAATAAATAAATAAAATCTTTAAAAAAAAAAAAAAAGATTAGCCGACGCAGACATGAAATGAGGAAAAAGGGAGTTTGTGTATTATCACTTAAAAGTGTGCAATGTTTCCTTTTTCCCCCCTCATGATGAATTATTTGTATGCTACAAACTTCAGAGAAAAATAGATAAATTCTCAAGAAGCAATCCTAAAAAAAAAGCCCAGTTAATCAAAATGATATTTTAATGGCACCATACAGAAGGATAGAATAGTGCTGCTTTATCTCAATAATACAAGGTTATTATTTTCTCAAAACAGAATAATAAAGAAAATAGCTTTTAAAGCTCTGATGGTCCAATTTATAAATTCTTAGTTTAATAAACCATTAAAGTGCATCAGCATCCCATATAGCTAAATCACAGATAAGGTTTTATTATAATAAGCCATTTTTAAGAAATGAAGAAGAAGAAGAAGAAGAAAAAGAAAAGAAAATCTGCAAGTGGCCAAAGTGTAGTTGAATACTGTCTCCCAAAATTTACATCCATCTGGAACCTCTGAGTGTGACTCTCTTTGGAAATAGGGTTTTTGCAGATGTAATTAGATAAGGTAGGTCATACTGAATTAGAGTGGGCTCCAGATCCAATGACTGGTCCCTAGAAGAAGAGGAGGGGACACAGAAACAGACACATACAGAGGGTCAGAAGCCATGAGAAGATGGCGGCACAGAGTGGAGTCCTACTGTCACAAGCCAAGGAGGGCCAGGAGCTGCCAGCAGCCAGGAGGAGTCAAGAAAGATCTTCTAGAACCTTCACAGGGCACACGACCCTGAAGACACTTTGATTTCAGACAGCTAGCCTTCTAGAACTGTGAGAGAATACATTTCTCTTGTTTTCTGTCACTCCGTTTGTGGTACTTTGTTACAGCAGCCCTAGAAAACTAATACCCCAAAGAAATGGCGGCCCCAGAACTAGTGTATAAACTTAAAAATTTAAATATCAGACTAACTGGCAGCAAACAACACTTTGTTCTGCTGACAGGAAGAAACACAGCTAGTAACAACAGATCTCATTTTACAAACGTGCGATATGTGCTAAAACGCTTGTGATGTATTGTACTGGTATGACAAGTTACATTCTAACCTGAATTGCACAATTTTAGAAATGTTTCCTATAATGCAATCCATTACATCTAATAAAAATTATATTTACATTTCTTTGCTGATAAGGGGCCTCTATGTAATGTATAACAAATACAGAAAAGCATCATACATTCTTAAAGGTATATATTCTATCTTGCCACAAATCTTTGATAATTTTTAATTATTGAGTTATTTCTTCTAAATAAGCAACCACAAAGCACTAAAACACCAGTATAACACTGACAGAGTTTTCACTAAAACAGGCCACCTTGAAGATCAGTAGAGCAAGTGTTCAATTCTTCCTGCAAATAATGTTTTCTAATGTACATTCCGTTAAAAGAACTTGATAAAGTGGTGCCAACTGGTTCTAAAAATTTATAATACCTAGTTTAAAATACATTAAACTGCCTATTAGAATATTGGGGTAGAGGACATTTTTCTTCTTTTGTACTCAGAAAGCTGTCCTCAAAAACTAATCCACGAACCATTATGGAAATGCAGAGCCCGCGGCTGCTTTGTAGCAATCTTCCCTGCTTCCAAGGGAGCAGAAGGCTCAGTTGGAAAATAAAAGCAATCATTTCACCGTCTTTCCGCAACGCTAACAGAGGAATACAGCAACAACAGTAACAACAACAAGCGCTTATACAGGGCTTACGACCAGGCAAGCCCTGCGGTAGGTGCCCAGCTTGCATTACCTCATTTAATCCTTACAAAAACTTCATGATCCTATTTTCATCACCTTATTTAGAAGCCTGAGAAACAGGACGCTCAACAGTTTGCTCCTGGCCACAGGGTGGTCTCCCAGTCCAGCTCTGAGGAGCCACGACACTGTCCTACCTCTCAACTGCACAGCGCCCATAGAAATGCTTCTGCCCTGTTCGTTGGTCTTGGAAAGACGGAGGGAGGTGCGGGGAGAGGAAGTCAGAGGATGAGCTGGGAACAACTCATTAGTCACTAACGAGTCACAGGGTTCTAACAACCGGCTTCACCACGTTACATCTCTCTAAGAAGACAAAATACCTAAGAATCCTATTATCCGAGTTAAACCGTGGTGCAGGCCGGCAGCGCTCAACAAAGCACCTATCGCCGTCACCTCCGCCGCACGGCCTCCGGGGTCGCTCTCCTCACTTCCGACCACAGCTCCGGCCGCGGTCCCAGGAGCCCCGCCCCCGGCTCCGCCCCCGGAGCCTCCCCGCCACGTGACCTGGCCTAAGCCAATCAGAGCGCCTCTCTCTCCGGCGCAGTGACCCGCCCCGGAACGAGCCCAGATCGCAGCCTGTTCCATCCGAGCGAACCGCGGGAGCTCTTCGGAGACCGCAGGGAGGAAGATGCGTTTATTTCTGCCGGGCTCGAAGTCGGGAATCCCCTAGGGGCCCGTGGCTGTCGTACCGCAGTCCTGGGGGGCCCAAGAGCAGAGCCAACAGCGAAGACGCAGAGGAAGGAAGGGAAAGGGTCCAACCAGCCCGTCGTGGTTCCGGACACCCTGACCCCGTTGACACCGGAGCTCAGACCCTACTTAACTGCTCTCCCGAAATATTCAAACACGTAAGTTAACTAACTCGGTTTTTCCTGAGGTCGCCTAAGTTGAGTTTTTCCGAAATTTGTACCTGGAAGGGTCCCGATCTAGACCTTGATACGGAACGTCGGGTGACGATGGGCTGGCGGGCCCTGAACGGGAAAGGGGCGCACGGGAGGCAGGAGGTGGGCCGGGGGTGGGCTCTGCTGGAGCCGGGGAAGCTGGCGCATTTCTTAACCCGCCGCAGCTCAGCGGAGCAGACTCCCGCCTCTTCAACACTGGTCTCAAACCATGTCCTTGCAGAGGCTGGACAGCTACGGGGCTCGGTTGGCCACTTTCAGGATGCTGGGATGTGCTGGCAACTTTGGGGGACCTAAAGGGGGTCCTCCAGAAAAGAGACTGGCTTTCAAGAAAGCAGGGGAGGGGCAAAACCCTGTTCTGGTAAGAAAGTTCTTTTCTGCTTCAGGAAGTTTGGGCATCCAGTTATCTGGAGACCTGTAAGTGTGGGAAAGCTCCATTTCCGACTCCAAATTAAAGTCAGCAGGAGAAGGCACCTTGGTGGAACACAGACCCGAAGCCCAGGACTGGGAGGCATCCCGAGACTCAGGCTCCCGCAAGAACCTGCTCTGCTCGCGGTCTGAAGCAAGATTCTTCCTCCTTGAACACTTCTTTCCAAGTACTTCCTAACTGGACGCAGTCTGGGCCAATGAGCACATCAGCGGTGTCTTCCTGCCCTAGATTCTTGTCACTAAAGGAATGGATTATCAGCCCTATAATCCCCCTGGCTTCCAAATATCGTAGATCTATCCTTAAATCCAGGGAATTTCATCCCCATTTCTCTTCAGCCACCCACACCTTCTGAGGACAAACAATGTTCTGCAAATATCTGTGGTTCTCATTTGTCATTCCCTCCAGCTCTTTCCTTCTTATTCTGATAACCTCTCTGACCTTCAGGTGGCATTCTCTTGCGCCCCTGAGACACAACATCCCGCTCACTGATGTCAGCCTCCAGCCCTACACATTCTCCCCTTCATCCTGGTGTGTTCAGTCCTCTTAGCTGAGGTTTCACTTTCTGTGCGCTGGGTTACCCGCTGTCAGCTCCAGCCCGGAAGCAGATGATCCTTCTGACTTAGAAGCACAAGGTCAGCAGTAGCTCAACGTCACAACACAGTGTCTGTGTCGCTGACCTCACTTCTTCTCATCACCTGGCATTTGACCATCCCACCTCAGCACAAGGATGACTACAGTAGAAGAAGATATTCTGAGAGACAGAGACCACATCCACACAACTTTTATTATCGTATATTGCTATAATTATTCTAATTTATTATTATTGTTTTTAATCTCTTGCTGTGCCTAATTTATAAACTAAACTTTATCACAGGTATGTATATATAGAAAAAAAATATCTGTAGGGTTTGGTACATTATGATTGTGCTTAAAACCTTACAATGATACTCTATGGCTTTCTGGATCACACAAAGAAATTAATGGAGCTTAGGTTCTAGTGAAGGAAGTTCAAAAAGTAAACAAGAAGATAATAGATAATGTCAAGACAGTAGGAAGGGAAGGTGATTTTCTATTCCAGAAGTGACATTTCAGGGAGACCTGAAGGATTAGAAGGAGCTAGCCTTGGAAAAGGTGGCAGACTTCAGTTTGCTTACTTACCATCATCCCCACGGGGCTGTGAGGTCCCCGAGGACAGGACCCATGATTTATTTATCATTCTGTACTAAACATCTACCATAGTTTTTCATACTCTTAGGTTCTGAATACATATTTGATGAGTGAAGGGATGAATGAAGGTTATGTTTAAATTTGGGGTCAATGCAACTTTAAGCTAATTATATGCTCACATTTTTGGTACCAGCAGTGACATCAATTTGTGGAACTTTCAAGCTGACAAATTTCTAGGCAGCCAAAAATGAATGGGATTGCCTTTAAGGAGTTTTCCTCTTCTGAATTCCTTCTAAAATATTTCAGAGCAGACTCTGTACAGCAGAATCTCTTACAACCAAGAGCCCTAAAGGAGTATCAGAATGGATGAACCACCTATAGGATAACACAGTATTTTTGCCCCACCAACCATAAAAGCCAGCATCAGTTAAAAGACTGGGCTCTAAGGGTCCCCGACTTTGAGCTTCTTAATAGGCAAAGACTTTTTATACAAATTCAAATCAACCTCGGACATTCAGATTCATAAAGAAAATGGTTTCAAGTAATTATAGTTATTTCTGCTAAGCAGCAAATAAATAAATAAATAAATCTCTAAAATACACTGTACTGCAAGTAGTTACTGAATTTGATCCTGCAATATAAGATATTCCGGTTCCTAACCCCTTACTTGCAAAGTAAAAGGTTTTTGTTTTCAAACAGACAGGGGCACCTGAGTGGCTCAGTTGGCCAGCTCTTGATTTTGGCTCAGGTCCTGATCTCAGAGTCGTGAGACTGAGCCCTGAGTCAGGCTCTGTGCTGGGTGTGGAGCCTGCTTCAGATTCTCTCTCTCCCTCTGCCCCTTCCCCATCTCTCTCTCTCCCTCTCTAAAAAATTTAAAACTAAATAAATAAAAGAAAAATTTAGCAGCAAGATCTAACCTGACATGAAAATATCTCTCATTTCATCTTAGTGTGACTGTTCATTTGTTTTCCTGCAGAACATTTGTTTTCCTGCAGAAACATAACGTGTTTAATTAAAGGGTACTGTGTCTCTGACCCCACAGGAATACTGGGTAATATATGATATATGCAATGTACTTTTTTTCTAAAATCCAAAAAGTTCTGACATTAAAGGCGCATCTGGCCCCAAGGGTTTTGGGTAGGGATCTGTATTCTATTATGAGACTCACCCAATTCTATTATCTTGAATTTTAAGACCTCCATAGTGTATGGGCTTTGAAGTACTGGGTGAAAGTAAAGTCACAGAAACACAATTAACATTATTTCAGCATTTGGAAGCAATATATAATTGAAAACTCTTCTGAATTTCCTTTCGATCTGATTTAAAATATGGATTTATGCCACTATACTATTGCTTTTCCAATAAATATAAACTTCTGTGAGCTAAAGCTTCTGATCATGAGGAAAGTCTTATAGATAAATCCTTTATACATCAAGCCTTAATCTGGGCATTGCAATCTTCAGAATAATTTGCCATAGCTTCCAATTTTCCCAAATGTTTCATTGTTCTGATTTTGTAACTTTTGTAATTTTCTTATATTTTATATTTTTTCTCTTGAAAGCTTCAAGAACAGCACCTACAAGGTAAATGCTTTCGCAAGTCACACATCCAGCACCCAGCTGCAAACATCACTATGTAAATAACTTCTGATTCTCACAATCATCCTGTGGATATATTTTCATTCTTCTCATCACACAACTGAGCAAACTCAGGTTCAGTATGTCCCAGGCACGTGGCTACTAAGTGACAGAGCAGAATTTGGACCCAGGAATGTCTAGTTTCAAAGACTGTTTCTTCCAAAACATCATGAGGCAAATAATTGGTCGATGCTCCACAATCTCATTCTTAACTTGAGCCCAATAGGAAGAAAGACTTTAAGGCTGCTTCATCTGTGGTAAAAATGAAGAGTGTAATGTTTTGGGGTTTTTTTGTTTGTTTGTTTGATTAATGCCTATGCCAGGAATTTGACAGTATCTTTACACTTCCATAAAGTGAAGATATAGTATCTGGTTTTAAAAGATTCAACTTTAAAGTCATGTACAATAGCAATGGATGTCATCTGGGTTTTGTTTTATTTTTTTAAAAAATACAAAAAATTGTAATTGAGCAGGCTTATCAACAAATACATCAAAATCAGATGTTTAATATTCACCCACCTTTTAGAGGCACCAACCACATTTATTGGAGATATTATCACACAAGTTATAGAGAAAGGCTTATTATGCCTTGTAACAACATAGCATAAAGGGACAGAGATGAAGATCATTAATGATTTTAATTATTTTAAGGCCTGTTAAAATTAGAGAAATATCAAAGCACCCACAGTGTTAAGGGTTTATTATTATAGCATTTTAGAGTTTACTAGTTCATACCTTTCAATCACAGCAAGTTATTAGCAGTGAAGGGATGAACCCTCTTAAGAGGATTTTTATTTCAATGATACAGTGTTATGGACAAGACAACCTAAGTTTAAAAAAATTAGTAGCAAGCGCTAGTTGAGTTAATCAGTTAAAGACAAACTGTGCCCTTGGGAAGCTAAATGAAAAAGCAACAGTAAAGCTTACAGAACTTAGCTCGTACAATTTGCCTTGAAGGCGGAAGATTGGTTCCCTGAAATAGCAAAGAATTATATGCTTTAGTTCAGAAAAAAAGTTTTTAAAATAAAGTCTGTTATTACCTCTTCTCCTTTCAAAACAATGGAAAAACTTCTAGAGCAGAGGTTTCAATTTGTTCAATAATTGTACCTCTGAATTAAAAAAAAAAAACTATAAAATCATCATTGTTTTGAGTTGAAAAGAAATAATAATGCAAATATTCATTATCACATAAAACATAAAAGAAACAGCAAACTGTCAGAGTTAATGCAATCTCTGCTGAGCGCTATTAGTCAGAGACAGCTGGTCAGCCCCAAACACAAAAACTTAAAAGATCAGATCTTCATAGGAATTAACATCTTCATTAGCCAACAGGAATTTGGTGCGGCAGAGAGGAAATCCAACAACTGCCTTCTTTATGAGCTGTCCCTTCACTGTTACCAAGCTGTGCAAACGTGTGAACTAGTCAGCAGCAACAAAAGCTCATGCAACGACTCACCATGTTTGAACCTTGAACCGACTCACAGATTCCATGTTAAATCAAATTTAGGGGTAACATAAGCAAGCAAAGTAGGACACAAGGAGTCAATTTTGAAAAGCAGAGCAAATAGCAGAAAAGTTATTTAAAATAAATCGATAAAGTTAAATGCATAAAATAGCCAAAAAAAAAATGCAATGCACTCCAAAAACCTTACAAGCAAAAACAAAACAAAACAAAAAGCTGCATTTTTGGCAAAATCTGCACATGATTAATTTGCATTAAAAAATCAATCAAGCAACTGAGTTCAAATTCTTTGGGGCATGCATGCACTGATTATATTAAAAATGCCTACCTGATTTCCAATTGTGTTTTTCTTGTGAACCTGACTGCTCCTCTGCTGAGCACTGAGAAAAGGAAAGGAGACCAGCACTGAAGAAACTCAGGAGACTTTTTTGGGAACAGGTAACATATTAAACTATATACAGGCTTTCAAAATGCATCCAAACCTGAGGCAGAGCAAATACCAAAAATCCAGGCCAGTTTAATTCTGGAAGCAAAACCAGCTCAGGGGAATTAGTACGAATTACCCATCCCAAACCAAAACACGACATCACGGGGTACAGAACTGTATTGCTACACTAATCACTTGAGTCTGTGCACGTGTATGTGATGTCCTAATAGATATACAGAATAGTTACACTGAAAATAACAGTTAACACATACGGAGTATATGCTCGAAGAGGTGTTTTATAGGTACTAGCGATTTTTTTAAAAATTTATTTGTCAGAGAGAGGGAGAGCGAGTGAGCGAGCACAGGCAGACAGAGCGGCAGGCAGAGGCAGAGGGAGAAGCAGGCTCCCTGCCGAGCAAGGAGCCCGATGTGGGACTCGATCCCAGGACGCTGAGATCATGACCTGAGCCGAAGGCAGCCGCTTAACCAACTGAGCCACCCAGGTGCCCCTAGGTACTAGCGATTTTGATTTAAATTTCTGCTTTCACTCCGTGAGGTAGTTACTACTATTCTTCTCATTTTATAGGCAGATAGAATGAGTCACACAGAAGCAAGCTTGCTTTCCCAAAGTTACTCAGCTAATAAGTGGTGGTACCAAGCACTCTGATTTCAGATCCCAAATTCTTTGTGCTATTAACCAATCTCATTGCTTTGAATGCTACTACATTCTGACAACTCGTAGAATGATCTCCAGCTTGGACCTATTTCCCCACCCCCAGATTCAAATGTTTTGACAATTCATCCTCTCCACTTGGATATCTAATGGACATCTCAAACTTAAAATGCCAAAACTGAACTTCTGATCTCCTCCCTAAAACCCGCTCCACCACAGTTTTTCCCTCTTCGATTAGGGGTCATTCCATATTTCTAAGTGCTTAAGCCAAAATCCTTGATTCCAATCTGTCTCACAGACTCTACAACCAATCATGAGTAAATACTATTGACTCTACTTTTTAAGATGTATTTAAAATTGGGGGTGCCTGGGGGGCTCAGTCAGTTAAGTGTCCAACTCTTGGTTTTGGCTCAGGTCATGATCTTGGGGTGGTTGAGATCAAGCCCCACACCAGGCTCCATGCTCAGCAGGGAATCTGCTGGAGATTCTCTCTCTCTCTCAAACAAATAAATCTTTAAGATAAAATAAAATGTATTTAAAATTCAACATCTTCCGGAACCTGGCTGACTCAGTCAGGGAGCATGCAACTCTTGATCTCGGGATTATAGGTTCAAGCTGCATGTTAGGTACAGAAATTACTTAAAGATAAAACCTTTTTTAAAAATACATTAATTTAATCAAATAAAATCCATCATCTTTTTACCACCCCCCATGGCTACCACATTGGCCCAAGCCATGGTTATCTCTTATTCATATTGTTATTACTTACTCTGGTCTCTGCTTCCACACATGTCCCCCTAACATCAATTCTCAACACACTCTGTTGTGTTGTGTTTCTGCTCAAAACACTCTGTACTACAATGCAATACCATTCTACTCAGTGTAGAAGTCCTTACAATGGTCCACAGGCCCTACTCAACTGACCCCCAGCCTCTGCCTCTTTGACTCTCTACTGTTCCCACCTTGTTCATTGGAGAGGTCCAGCCACAATGACTCCTTTCTTTTTTTTCAAACCTACCAAGCACGATCCCACCTCAAAGCCTTTATGCTGCTACCTGTTCCCTCTGCCTAGAATACTCATCCCCCAGACGACTGCATGGCTCTCAACATCACCTTCTTCAAGCCTTTGTTCAAATTTATCTTTTCAATAACACCCACCATGATGACCCTATTGAAAATTACATCCCTCCCTCCTCCAGCACTCTTATCCTCTTCATACTATTCTACTTTTCTCTATGGCACTTTATACCTTCAAACATACTATATAGTCTACTGATTTTTGTGTATATCTATTTTCTCTCTTCTTCCATTAGAACATAAGCTCCTTGTAAGCAGTGGCTTTTGTCTGTTCCAGTGCCTAGAAACTACTCAGCACATAGTTGGCTTCAACGAGTACCTGTTGAATAGAAAGTCCAATGAGACTGATACCATTTTAACACGAGCACAGAGGGAGGAAGAGTCAGATACAACCCCAACAATTGAACTCTGGAGCCCAGATACTATGTGCTATGTTACTCTATCTCTGAAAAGAACAAAGGCTTTCTTTCTGTGAATCCATGAGTAAACACCTATTGATACAAGAAAATACAAGTCACTGAAAAGCCATACTGAACCCGCTCACTAGTTGTTTAATAGTTTATAGAAGCTGTTTTAGAAATTGACAAAAAAGTCTAAAATAGAGAAAACGTAGATTAAAGTCATCAGTCAACCATTTAAAGTGATGGGATAGTGTGATTCAGTAGCACATCACAAATCACACATTTAGAACAGCTGTTCCAAATAGCAATTTTTATAATCTACCATGATGTATTTAAGGTGCTTCTCTTCATTCAATCTCAGGAAGAAGCCCACACTACATTCAAATGAGGCTGGGGAAGGTATGAGTGGTAAAAGGACACACAGCATTTGATTAGTAAAGATTGTGTATTTTGTTTTTGTTTTTCAGTTTGCTAATTTCAGGGTTTGAGCTTCTTCTTTCCTGTTTGTTATTTTTCTAGTTTTTAGCTGAATGCTTGCTTCCCTCATCACTATGATATTCATCTCTCTGCAACCATTCCTCTACATAAGCCAAATCTACATTATTCAGGCTTTTGTGGTGAGGCTGTAAATGAGATCATGTTTACAATAGGCTGTGCCCAGGGGTCTCATGCGCCCACACTGCCCTCTGGCTGCCCACCAGGCTGTGAACCACGGAGTGTATCTGTAATATTTCTCCTCTGGGGCTTCGGATCTTAGCCATCATTTCTTTCTCCAGGCCATCCGGGTTCCCCCTCCTCATGGGACTGGGACCAGCAACCATTGTACTGCGATCATGCCTCCTTCATGGCTATGGTCATCCTTTCCAAGCACCATAATTGTTGTTCAAGGTTTTCTTAAGGCACTTAATAGTAGTGATAATTTCAAACTATGCTAGACCCACAGGTGTTTAAAGCAGGAAAACTACTGGGGACCCTTGAATTATGTGTATATCCTCTTAAAATCACATAAGAGAAAAATAGCAGAACAGAGCAAAAGACAGAGATTGCTGATGACTCCCTATACTACCTTAAGCAAAGAATATAGACCATAGAGACCTCAGTGCCTTATCTATAAAGTTTGAGTGTGTGTCTGTGTGTAGACAGACAGAGACAAGGGATGGGCAACTAGACTAGCTATTTCTTAGGTTCCTCTTAGATCCAAGATTCTTTAAGATGCAAAGTTATTCTCAGAAGCTTATGACCTACACTATGTAGAGAGACTTTCCACTGACAGAATCTTTATCTACTAAATTATCATATTTAGGATCTACCATAGTCTAAGAATGTGCAGAAGGAAAAAGATTTATTTTATAATCCAATATCAAATATTAGTGTTAAAACAAACACTATTGGGCACCTGGGTGGCACAGTCGGTTGAGTGTCCAACTCTTGGTTTTGGCTCAGGTCATGATCTTGGGGGTTGTGAGAGCCCAGTGTTGGGCTCTGGACTCAGCACAGAGTTGGCTTCAGATTCTCTCTCTCCCTCACTCTCTCCCCTTCAGCTCATCCACTCTCTCTCAAATAAATAATAAATCTTTTTTAAAAATGCAAATATTAAATTAACTTTACTTTTGACCAAAAGAATAATCTTTTCATAGCAACTGGCCCCATAAAGACAGGATACTTATTTTTTAAAAGATTTTATTCATTTAGGGAGACAAGATGGCGGGGAACTAGGAGGATGCTCTGGTTCAACCTGTCCCCTAAAGTGAGCTGACTACCTACCAAGGAACTCCGATCACTCATGAAATCAGCCTGAGATCAAAATTCTACTCGTCAGGATCTCTACGGGGGCAGAAGACGCCAGTGGGATGTCAGGATCTCTACGGGGGCAGAAGATGCCAGTGGGCAGGTAAAGCGGAGTGGGAACGCCGGACTGGTATCGTAAGATAAACAAAAGGGGGAGGGAGCCACCAGAGGAGACACACTGGGAAGTAATACCCCAATACGAGAGTCCCCTAAGACTGGGGACCAGCATTAACTTGAAGACCGATAAAAAGCACTCAAAAAGAGAAAAGATCGTAGGGTGAAATTGTGGGATTTGGAACTGTTAGGGACAAGGGCTTAAGTCCCCCACGGAGGGCAGACAGCCCTGGCGCAGAGCCAGAAAGAGTGCAGCGGAGAAACCAGGTCCTGGTCGCTGAGCTGCGAGGAGACCTCCTAAGGGCGTTTGGCGTGTGGCAGGGGCTGGGACCCTCCCGGAGCAGAAACAGACTTTTGCAGTCCCCACGTGTGTGCCGCGCCGCGCTAGCAGAGCCTGAGACGCGCTCCACCCCCTCCCCTGAGAGAGGCGCGAGGGCACCAGCGGGGGCTCTAGGACCCAGAAAGTCTGATCAGCTCGGGCCAGCAGGAAAATCTCTGTGTGCCTTCCCCGCTTGGAACCTCTCTGGGGATCTGGAGCTGCCCAGACAGCTGCCGCTTGTGGTTTTGAGTACAAGCAGGACACACAGGTGTCCCCAGAGATCGCGGCTGGGAACCTGCTCTGCAGCACCCAGAGGGGAACGGACTGGGGCTTCTCTCTGGGAGGGAGGTCTGGGTGCAGTTTGCTTTCCTCTAAACCTCCAAGAACCATCGGGAGCTGCCAAGGGGAGA